>JAQFZA010000161.1:0-45745 GCA_034695115.1 Desoria olivacea
ATGCTTAAAATGTAGAACAAAGGTATGGCTACAACGTGACGTAGCCACTTTTTCGAAATTGGTCATAGCTGACCCACAAGGATTTTTGAAACCGCCGTTTCTAAGGGTCACTAAGGGAAAGCGGATGTGCACCGTTAATGGAAATAATGGGGAAAATTGTGTAATGGAAGAAGTGGTAGGAAGGAATCACTTCTATCTGTTGTAGACGAGTCTTCTCCATCAATTCCGACTCTTGGAAACAGTTCGTATTTCAAGACGGGTTGGGTTATTCAGATATTTGAGATAATATTTGAAATACTTGAGACATTTGAGGGATTTGAGGTACTTGAGGTTGATAAGGAGGAGTGCCGTGCTGGCAATGACCCATTACGCCATTATGCACTTTCCTCATCAATTCTTCATAACATCAACATCCATTAGACCCACCACCACCACCACCGCTCGGCCCACCACTTATCAAACTTATCCAGGAGGAATATGAAGGACTGCTTCTTACTCCCTCCTACAACCTTTTATAAGCAAAGGGCCTCAATGAAACGGAATTCAATGCTGAGGAGGGAGGATTAGGTACGGCGGATTTCCTCCGTACATGAAAGTACATGGAAGTACATGGAAGTACATGTACACACATGTGGATGTTTGGCATAAATGGTTAATGGAGAGCAAGGCATGGCGGCCCATCAAAGATGCATGTGAAAATGTTTAATGTAAATAGGGTAACCTATTGGCACAGTGCCTGGTGGCCGGACTATCTGGCACTTCCTCACTCCGTCCAATTCCCTATAAGGAACTCCTTCAGCACATTTCATCAAATTTTCAGCCGCGATGAATAATGACAGATTTACTCCGGCTAAAAATAGAGTCAAGGGGACTTTTGGACATAAATTATAAATTACATCAACACGATGCACCTCCATGATGCACCTCCATCCTATCCAACTTCCCTAGCTGATTTATGCAGATCCCTCCTCAGGATCCCAGCCACGGGACTAAGCCAACGGGACTATGTCAACGGGACTATCCCAACCAATGGACATACCGACATCCACAACGCTCTGTCTCTCAGCCTCTCATCAAAAGCTAATGTCACTTGCAGACTGATGACCTAGGAAGGTCAACCGTTATTACAGATGCCCCAACCGTCCCTAACTTGTCACATCTAGCAAAGTGACACCGACAGTTTTAAAGGATACGTATTTAAGAATTTGTTGGTGGAGGTATGACCACACCAGCTATAATAAAGAAGAGCCGAAAATCCATGTAGTTTATGGCATACGAATTTATTTTCAGCCCGTGTGGGGTAACGTGAAACTCCTACCGCCGCTTCGTTAATACTCCAAGCAACCCGGAATTCGAGCCATTCAGCTCCAAAAGTCCTCCAACTCCAACAAACGTATTTCAAACACATTCAAATCCATCTTATCGGCTCCAACATTCTTTCTCACTAACGTTAGGGAACTTAAATAAAAAAAAATAGTGAGGACGACGACAAGTTGAGTTGTATTAGTGTAGGGATTGAAAGAGTACAACTCATACAAATTTAATTCCTCCCATCAATTTACAATGCCCCAAGAACTAAGTGTACGAGGCATTAAATATTTCTCATAACGTAATTGCAAGAGTCAATGAAACTTCTGACTTGTTTATACTAATTCTAGGTTAACCATCTTCTATGTCATTTTGGATAAAAAGTCAACTTTCCCTTTTAGAAGTCACTTTCCACTTGGACATAAATCAGTTCAAAATCAGTGGATTTTTTTATTTAAAAAATGCACTTTTAATGTTAAGTAAATATTTGGTTCTTTAAATATCTTTTTGATACTCGCCATTAATTACTTTTAAAATGTACTTTTTTTTCAAAATTCCGATACAAGTTCAACGGAAAGGGTTAGAATTTCATTTGGTTATGTTGGAGAAAGTTATTGGAAACAGAAAATTTCCACATTCTGAGTCTATTTTATGACCTGATCATGGATGGATTAAAGTCGTTGCGGCTTTGGAATCATAAGATTTTGGAACTTTGACGTAGGAACCTCCAAGGCATGTTGGATATGAATGAAGAATAGGGGAATTTTAGGTTAGGATGGTTTTAAAAAGGCCTTATAGCCAAACTTGTGTAGTTTGTGGCCCAGGAGAGATTTCCCTAATATTCAAAGTTGGAAAGGGGGAGAATGAAAAAAGTGTAGATGGTCGGGAATGAGATTTCCTGTAGTTCCATGTAATTACATGTAAGTACTTTCATGATGAAGATTACACTCAAGACGGGATGAGGTAGTGCAATGCATACGGTGCGGGAGGAAGACTTGGTGGTCTGACATCCGTGGTGGTGAAGGGGGCTAGACTGTCAGGGAACTTTGTGGACAGCCCCAGAGGGAGAGTCAGCTGGGGCCTCCGAATTAATTTCCGGATGAAAAAGTGGATAGAATTAAACTTCTTAAACTATTTAGAGAATTTAAAGTCTGCCAACAATTAGGAGAATGATGAGTCTTCATCATCTCCTCATTAGTTTTCATTATCACTTCAACCCCTCCTCATCATATTCTAGTCTTTTATATTCCAGAGAATTCAGTTCTTATTAGGACATCAGAATTCGGGCTGGAAGGTCAAGATGAAATGTCACTCTTATTTATATCTGTTACGTATTTCAATCAAAAGTATTAGTCCGAGCTTGGAGTTCATACAATGATGATGATGACATTATGGCGGTCATGGCAACTGACCTTCAGCCTTATAGGTCAGTGTGAGTGGAGGATTTGATGAACGCTTACATTAGCTGTCTCTGATATAATTATGAACGTTTCAGGGTTTGGATTCAATTCCGCCGTTGTGACAATCCGCCATGTAGGTACATTGACCTTGTATTGTGAATAGAGAGAGTACTTACGGAAGGGTTGACGCACCTCCTCATGGGGTCAGGACCTCGATAAGTGGGAGAGTATCGTCCAGGGAAGCAACTTCCGGAGGCAGAGATGCTGGACCCTAATGGCTTCCCGTTCATTACTTTGTCAGAGGAGTACATGGCGACGGCCGTTGGGTAGTACGACGGGGCTCCCGTTGCACCGCCTTATTTACAGACACAAATCATACAACCATTTATTACTGTTTCTTAGCAATCCTTCCTCCCTTTCCCCAAAAACTATATTTGATCTGGAAATTATTTGTCAGCCAAACTCTGGCTTCTGCAAACATTTCCACCCATTTCAAACAATTCCAACTGGTTTTGTCAAGTAATAATTAAAATTTGGTTAATAATTGATAAAGGTTAGAAATATGGATCCAACCTCGGTGCATCTTTGAAACTTTTCCTTAGTCTTTTGGCCTCAAGAAGTTGGGGTAAATTATGTTGTGGAGGAGAGTATAGGTCAGTCCCAACTCCCTACCCTTAACACTTCACAACCTCTGGTCACTTATCTACTTCTTCTACGCGAGGGGTGTGCCTTATAGAGGGGAGATGTCAGGTCACCTCAACTCGGCTCAGGTCGGCCGAGGTCAAGTGAGGTGATTAGGGGAGGAGGTGAGTGAGTCTGAGATTCTGAAAATTACCTGTCCTCACTCCCACAATTCCCACAACTGCCACCACCACACTTTTTCAATATTTCCGGACTATTTCTTATTAGTCCTTTTAAGACTTATTCCCCTCTCATTTGAATATGAAGAGAAGGTCAAAAGCTCACCGGGCACTTTCAACTCCCTACAAAAAGTACAAAGGCATCCGCCCTTCTCTGTACTACTACCTCCAGTGTCTGACCCAGAGGGGTCTACAGAGTTCAGCGTAAAGGACACGTGCTTCCGAAACCTGACACTTCCACTTTTTCCCAACCGCTCTCTCCAACTAACTTTCCCTTCCTGGGACAATTCCTCTGCCAACAACGGCTTACTGGGAAAGAGGCTGGATGATGATAAGGTAGCCGATAATTAATACTACTTGGAGCGTGGGAGATGATGATGATAAGCAGTGGAGGACTGATGTGAGAACTTCGTACTCCCTCCTTCAAGGAAGCAAGTACATTCAGATAAGTTGAGGAGGTACTAGGTGGTTTGGAAGGGCCTTTAGTTCGGGGCAGAAGTAGTCGGTCCAAACGGGTATTTCGGAATGAAGTCACCTAGCCTCCCGTCATCCGTTTATAACTTAACATCATCCTCCGTATCCGTATCTCTGCCTACATCAACCTACCTACCTACCTTCAGCCCCATACCTACCGACTGTGCAGAGATACCGTCTCTCCAGTAGAGCCTATCCCTCCCATGCTCCGTCTCCCTATCCATCCCATGTCCCTCGGACAATAGGACGAGGATAGAGGAGAGGGATAAGGAGGACGGATAAGCCAGGATGGATAAGATGGGAGAGGGCGGTCCGCGCTGGCCACTTTCCAGGGGCTTCCAACTCCGCCTCCTCCGCTCTGAGGAACCTCCGCCATTGCCTGGGACGGAATTGGCCCGAGTCCCTCCTCCACCTCCTCTGCCACTCTGCCTACATAAGAATAAGGAGTTATACCATCCATAGGATATCATGCATCATATAGAAGAGTATAATGTTGGAGAGGGAACTGCCCGGGTCTTTTGGAGAGAGGAAGTAAATCCATCTGAATGTGCCCGTCGGGAGGAGGGAGGGATGGGTCGGGGTGGTCGGGAATTCGGAATTACTGGAACCAGACCTCTGCCAGGCTGGAAGGGCAATGCTGGACGGAATTACTCTCCTTTCAATCACTTTCTCCACTATCCCAACGAGTATCCACAAAAAACACGAGGACTGGAGGATTCTTCTTATGGTAGAGGAACTTTTTGGATTCTTATAAGACGAAGGAAGATGGTCATTCCTCAAAAATTTTATTTCTCCTTGACCCAGTGTGACCCTGAACTGACCCTCTCTGTACGTCTCCCTAGTTTTGGCAGCTAGGAAAGATTATGTTGATGTTGGAATTTTGAATAATTTGTTAACTCATGAGCTAATAGGATGTAATAGTAGTTACGATGCTTATTAATTCATTTCAATAGTCCAATTCTGTCTGTCTAATTGACAATTACTACTATTTTCTATTGAATCTAATAATTCTAGCATTAATTTACCATTACCGACAAGGTTTTTGATCTGTACCCTGTTAATAGGACCATGCATACACATGTCGATAGACCACCTTCTCTCCGCTGATTCTAATTATCCAGGAGGCTATCTGTGGATCAACTTTAACTTTTATTTTGATATTATGTCAAGAAGGTGAACTAAATTGATCTAGGAATAAGTGTGAGTAATTTTGAAGGATGTTAAATTCAATTGGAAGTGGTTTCATGAATAAGAGGATGATGAGGGAATTACTGGATTCTGCCAGATAAGTTTTTGTCTATCATCGTTCCCCTAATTCCGGGTTGGTACATCCTACCAACTCTAAAATAAGACCTTTTTCTCATCCGTTAGTCTACCTATGTGAGTGAATACGAGTGCACATAATAATATAGTACATATGCACTTCCCTAGGAAAGTCATTGCTATGAAAGACAAGGCATTTATAAATACGTTCAAGTCAGTATCCTTTGCAAAGACGGAGTGGAGATTATTCATTCAATTCACACTTGCAATCTTCTCTGAAAGCTATCACAAAACCAATTAGGATAAATATCTACCTAGTCAGATCAGTAGTTGGTGACACTTATTCAACAGCTAAAATAGTTTAAATGTATAAATAATTGACTAAATATTGTAATTAGTCAATCAACCAGCTAATGGTTCAAATCATCTTAAGTGTAATAAAAAAAAGTATAATCATATTCTTAAAATCAAAACATAGTTTAGCAACCATGTAATTACAAGGAAGTTTTGACTCACAATCAATAAATGAATGAATATGTTTTCAATGTGCTTATTCTTATTCATATTATGTATTTTTGTCGCTTAATAAAACTATTGAACCTGAATGAAAGCTACATTTATAATTTACATCTCGTGGAAGGAACCAATATCAACTCCATCCTTTCAAATCAAGCACAGCATTGATCCATACTAATGCTGTACGAACGAACGTCATTTAGGAACTACTTATTGTCCTATTCAACTCAACGGAGTCATACAATGCAGAACCAAGAAGACAAGCCGTAATAATGGATCTACGTAGAAGTTTGAAGGAAACAAAGCAAAGCAACTAAATAACATACGCATGATGTTAAGAAATCAATGGAAATTAACAATCCATTCATCTAAAATAAACAATCACAGTCAACAAGGTTTATTATACCCAAAAAAATTAATTAAATTAGCTAATACAGTGAATGGTCGATCAATCCGATATTTAAAAAGAAATCAATTCATCTTTCCAATAAACATAACAATATGTATATTAGTTACCAACTTGTTTACTATAGCAAGTCCGCGTGTTTGAATTTTTAAATCAAATTGTTAAAAGCTTCAAGCCTAACATTAATTGTGTATTCCACCTAAACATGTTCAATTTCCTAATTCTCAATCCCCAAACCGACCTCTTAACCTCCAAATATCAAACCATTATAGAATTATAGAAAAATCATCAATAAGCAAACTCATAGTTGTAAATACGTACCCTAACTACTACATCCCACTACAGAGTCTTAAACCCAAGGATTTTTAGACGAACATAAAAAAAACACGACAGATTTCCAAGTAAAAAAAACTGAAGTTCGGCTAAAAGTTTAACTTGTTACTTGTTGGTCCATTAATTAATTATAATTATAATTATCTTAGCACATCTTAAAGTACTTGAGAGTAATTCTTCGAGCGGTTAACTAGAACTCCGTTCCTTTAAGAAGGGAAATGAATTCCTTGCCGTCGTCCTCAACAACTTTTAATTTAAATCGGTAGGTTTCATTAGGATTGATTTAAGTGGTGGTGGTTTCCGAAGTGTCTACAAATGAATTGGACCTTACATACATACCTACTTACCTCTGCTTGGTTTGGACTTGAAATGTGTTTGGAATTGAAGTGCAAAACCTCCGTCACCTGCTTCATGTCCCAGGACCATTGCGTGACTTTATCAGCCACTCTGGAAATTATAAGCAGAGGCTACGGGTCTCTATAGTAGAGGCGTAGGATTTTATATCCCCCACTGCCACTTCAAACCAAAAGAAGGGACATTCTACATACAAAAAGGACTTTCAACTCATTCTCGGCTAAACTCCCTAAATCCAAGAGGAAATGCAAAGCTCATCCTAATCCTATCCAACCAAATAATACGACAGTCTGTCCTCCTCAATCCGCCCAATCAAATCCATGCAGAGTTCTCAAACTTGTCGTCCCTTCTGGTCAAACTTCTGGACAGGGGATTTGAAAATTGGAATGATTTTTTTTTATTTAATAATTAGTCACTGAATTCAAAAACAATGTTAATCTCCTATTAAGAAAAGTTGATGATAATTTAATTGTAAATTTGTACGTATTAAAAAACATTACAAAATCAACTGTTTTTTCCTGTAAACTGATGATGTACCGAAAAGGAGCTGGAGACTCTTATTGATTTCGGAGGATACGGCGGCATGAATATAATAAATGTTTAAACCACTCCGTGTCACTGATAGGAGAGGGGGGATATGGGAACAGGTGTTTTGAATCAATATGACTCAAGTAAATTATGAATTCAAATCAAATCCTTCTTTTTTTAATACAATCCTTATTTGAGGTCAGTAGGAATTGATGAATTTCTGAGATATTTAATCAAGTTCAGGGTCAAGCTACAAAACTTCAGACTTTCTCCTTTACTAAACTACATCTAGTATACAAATTCATATGTACATGCTACATGTTTCAGAATCCTCCTCATTAACGGATATGAACATATTGTTAGTAATGAAATGCCATAGCCCGCTTCCTCCGGTTTTTACGGATTTATATAGTTAGAGTAGTTTATTCAACTGAGTCCAATTCTCTACTACTTTTTACATGGGCTACAAGTCTCTTATTTATAGTAAATTATTAACATTACAGCTATGGGAACATGTTTGTATTACATGTTCGTAATCTAAGGCTATTGCTTACAATGCGTCATTGTGTGGGGTGACAATGTTTATTGCTTAGCTTGCTAGTGCAAGGTACAAATCTTGTCATGCTATTCATTATTAAAAGCTCAACGTTCTGAACTTATGACTATTCATCTTATTTGGCAATCGTACGAGTATAATAACTTATCATGAGTCTAATAACATCGTAACAATATTAGAGAAACGCAGATTTTAAAATGAAAAGACTCAGAGTTGACCAAGCTACTTGTAGCTTAAATACAATTTAGTTAAGATACATTTTTGCATCTTGTAGCTTGTAGCTTGAGAATTTATTTTGGAAAGTATCTTAGCTTCAATTGTATCTTGAGGATTTTTTTAGGAAAGTAGCTAAGCTACAATTGTATCTTACGCTTTTATTTCGAAAAGTAGCTAAGCTACAATTGTATCTTGAGTGTTTTCTGGGTTTTATAGCTTTGTATCTTGTAGCTTGGTTAGTTTTATCTTGGTCAACTCTTGACGGTATCCAAATTTAAATGAAATAACAGCTATTGCATAGTGTAGACTTTGTAATAATGTTTTTTTGGTACTGGATTTATTTGTAATATCTTTCTTGAATATATTCCTGGCATTATTGAGAAGGGTTGGTTGGGAGGAGGTAATGTTAGGAAGAAGACCACCTCCTCCTCATTATCCAAAATACTGGGAGATAGAGATTTCTTGGACTTGGAGGGACAGCCCTTGACCAGCCTCTCCGCTCTTGCATCCCTCACCATTTGGACATTGGAGAGGTTGGATGGGGTAGGCCTTGTCTGGAGATGATATGGGATGAAGTGGGATGTAGTAACATCTCCGACCAGAATCATAGGTAAGGAAAAGTGCAGTCAAAATCCTCAGATCTTCAAGGGACAAAAGTATTTCCCATCCAATCAGCCACCTCAGCCTCAGCTTGTTGACGAGGACACATAATCTACAATACAAGCCCTCTATGACCCAATCACACTTCTGAAGTCGAAACCAGCCCTGGCCTGTAAATAAGATACGGAGGAGAAAGTATCCATTCACCCGTCAATTCAACTTGACATTGAATGTTTAAAAGTAGACGGGAGTTTGACGGGAATTCCCTTAAACCTTCTAATTCCATCGTCATTCAGAAGCATTGGATTGAAGAAGGAAATTTCCCAAGTCTTTTATTCCATTCTGTCCGATGGACTAAGTTGGTTGGAGTAAGTTGGATGGAGGGTCCGGGCTGGTGGAGTGACTGAAATAATCCGATTCTACCTCCATTTCCTCATGGAATTATTCTCAGCTTATTTTTTATGATTCCGTCCAGTTGTGTATGTATGTTGATGTAAGTTGATGTGGGGAAGGTGCTTGATGTCCTTGGACTCTGTTTCTCCGAACTCTCTCCACCAACTCTA
The DNA here is from genome assembly GCA_034695115.1 of Desoria olivacea. Classification (NCBI taxonomy): domain Eukaryota; kingdom Metazoa; phylum Arthropoda; class Collembola; order Entomobryomorpha; family Isotomidae; genus Desoria; species Desoria olivacea. The sequence goes on from JAQFZA010000161.1 coordinate 9,378, forward strand.
CCATGTTCAGCCCAGCACAATTCCAGCTATTAGAGAATGGAGAGGGAGGAAATTTATATCGCATAACTTCCATAATGTTCCACACTCTCTGAAACTTCCAAAAAAGTCCAATTGAAAAGAAAAAAAATGCAGGGGGAACCTTGTTTGCGGTTCACCTCAATAATCAATCAGGGCCATCCAGCTTCAAGTCTGCTTTTCAACCTCAGGTTTACAATCTAAACTAACCCCTACTGTCTCCAGTTAGTTTGGCCAGGAGTTCCCCTCATACTGTTCAGGACATGTCCGGCCTTTGACCTCTCTGCATCGATAAAGTCACCATTCCCTGGATATCCTTCGGACAGGAAGTATTAGGTATATGTTCCTATGGAACGGTGATTATGGACGACTCTATTGAATACTCAAGTCTGGCTAAAGGATAATAATAAAAAAAACTTGTAATAACATCCCTTATGGATTCATATTCTAATAATAATAGTGTGTATGTACACCAAGTCCAGGGTAGCTTCATGTCTGCAGTAGAATCCGGTGATTTTGATTCAGGAGAGCCTTGTTTACGGAGGGTTTGTGTGTTGTGTGTGTAGCATGTGGGTTATGCTGTAAGGAGACAGGTGCATTTCGTGGCAGACGAAGGGGACTTGTCTCCTCAACTACGGAACATATGGGTCAGTTTGTCCAATTCAGCCACATCCATCAATCCACATCAACCCATAGGACTTTTGGTTATTGGAAGAGGAACTAAAAGGCTAAGAAGATTCAGAAACTCCTCGTCCTCCCGATGATAAGTGGATGAGGAATTGCGGAGGGGGTCACTTCTTCTTCTTCTCCTTTCACTTGTTGTCTTTTCGTCTGTACTTCAGGAAATCTTGCTGGACCTTCCTTAGGCCACCGGGGCATGAGAATGTAACAGTATGGAAGGGTAAAGTAGGAACGGGGAAATTATGAAAAGTTTGAGGAGAAATGTTTCGAAATCTCCCATTTCCGCTATTTCGAAATCTCTGAGGGATTTCGGTTTCTGGGCTGAAATGTTCCAATCTCTCCTTCCCTCTCTGTCTGCCTGTCTATAAGTTATTCAGAGCGGCTAGGCCTCCAGGAAACCGGAGATGAATAGTCGACTACAGATAACTTGAAGGTTCAGGCCGTTTAAGGACAAGGGAGTAAAACCAACAGGCAGTTTTACGGAAGTCAATAAGCCCTTTAACCGTTTCCCCGTTCTTCAGGACTCTTGAAAGCCTGAAGTATGTCAGTCCGCCTTTAGTCTGCTTCCAACAATCCCAACAAACAAGCCGAAATAGTCAGAAGAATTTAAGGAAACCAAAGAATGTAAATAGTTTAAAAGGATGGATTTATTTTGGGATGTCAAAAACGGAAAGAAGCGTGTCGTCCCTTAGGGGCCATCCACAAACCATCCGCCCTTTGACATCCCCTCCGTCAAATTCTCAAATGAGGACTTGAAATCATCTACACGTCTGAGAGGGGGGAGGGGCAGGTCCATACCCCTGTGTCAAAAATAGTGGACATGCAGAATGGTACAGGACACGAGGGAAAGATGAGACAGACTGACGTTGCTTACGGACAGACCCTCTTCACCTCCATTCTCTGACCAGGTAGGGTTTCCTCATCAAGACTAACCGATCCTTCAATTTATCTCGTCTGAAAATCCTGGATAATTTATCGATTGTCTTCTTTCATTTCGCATATGCCTTCAAACCTTTCAAATCCAGTCGTATTTTCAGACTCTAAATCATTCGAGCTTTGGACTCCTCTTCTGCCGTCTGTATGGAATTGTGAGGATAAATCTACAGATTTCCTGCACATTTCTTCCACATTTGTTAGAGAGAGACAGTTTAGAGTTAAAGGGAAGGTCAAGTGGAGTGGTGGAAAATTGGCCTAATTGAGGATGACATGTTCGTGTGTAGTTTTGATTATTTGAGGTGGGAGTCTCCTGGAGTCTGGGAGAGGAATACTGGGAAAAGGGAAATCTCCGGAAATCCGGACAAATTCCTCCCACCACCAACCGGCTGAATGAGTAATTGGGGGCAGTAATGATTATTATTCTTGCGGTCGGAGGATGTGAGTCTTCCTTTGTTGTCCTCAGTATTTCGGCCAGATTCTGTCCATGAGGCCAGATGCTTTAGTCCCCTTCTTGTCACTCTCAGTCCGCTTTTGGTCAACCGTTTCCGCTGGCCCCTCCGCCCTCTTTCCCAGACATCTGACTGAACTGACACGCGTCTTCGTACTCTTTGGCAAACTTAAGCACCCCTATTACATCTCATTCGACCCACTTGTCTGAGGCACAGGAGTCCAAGGACTGTTAGAACAAATCAGTCGAGATCTTTGAATGATGTCAGCCCCATCTTAGTCCTTGGCAAGATGAAGGAGGGTGAATCTCCCCCCCCCCAAAAAAAAACGCCAGAATGACCCACTTGTCTTTGCACATATTTAACATGAGTAAAGTGTTGAATAATCAACTTGCATTCTACTTCCAATGGGGTCTAGCCAACAACAGAGCAGTATGAATTCACCTCCAGGTTTCTTTTGAAAAGGGACTGGGATTGATAAAATGGATGACAGAACTATTTCCGAGGGGACAGAATTCTGAACCTCGACCTTAAATTGCATACACAGATGATTTCATCATACAATTCCAGAACCAATAAATAGTGAGTTGAGATTGAAGAGCCTGTGAATGAACTCAAGTGTTTGGACGAAATCTGGAGACAGTCTTCCTGCTTCGTAGGAAATGCATGACGGTGAAGGGAGTTGAAGTTAGTTAAGCCTGGGCTAGAAGCACAAATTGACTCATAGGTAGGCAAACAGGACCTAGTCGCTCACCTAGCCTGACATAACTAGTAGAAGGGAGTTTTGACACATAGTTTCCGTGACATGTGGCGTCCAGGCTTGTCATGTCAGGTGAGAGGGATTCGTCACAGATTTCACATTGGCATTGAAAGATAATTGGAGAGTCATTGGAGTCAGTGGAGGGTCTAGCTACAGAAGGGGGATGCATGCCGGCCGGGATTCAAAGGATTCAAAGGATTCGACCGAGTGGAGAAGGCAGGTGGAGGAGGCTTTTGTCCTCCTTAAGTCCTCATATCCCACAGCCATACAGCCACACTTACTCAATCTGCATACTCATCCAACATTCACTTGTTCATATTCAGTTTTGCACTTTTATTTATTTTTTGGGAACCATAAGGGCCCAAGAAGTCAACATTCTCTCGCCAGTCACGTCCGCCAACCAACCAGTCGGTCCACAGAGCCACAAACAAAGCCCTTTATTCTCATCGTGAACGGAACGGGAACTGGCTGATTAAAAGTGGCCTAGCCAGAAAAACCTCATTGCCCCTCTACTACCTGGACTCCTTCAGGTTTAGGGGGTGAGAGCTAAGAAAGGGGATGAGGGTGTAGGGGATGACGGGAGTACCTATGCTCCCAGTCGGGTGGTATGGGAAACCTGTAGAGAAATCAGGTAATGAAGCCCCCGAGAAAATAAATATTGAGGAGGAAGAATGGGAGGAATTCATCTTTAGAACCTCTTTTGTATTAATTATACATAAAGACTGCCCTGGTCTCCCTTTACTGGAATTCATGAAGAAGGACTTGGCCCTTTACCTCCCTGCCACTACTGCCTTGCTACAGTAGGCTCGGTTCTGTACACAAGGTTAGATTGGGTAGTCCCAGCCTCTGCCAACTTCTGCCAACTTTCTTCTTCTACGGAGAAGGTAATTTCCTTGGGTCTGAGTGGGTGCTTGATGAGGCCTCGTCCCTCCAGGAAGAAACAGGAGCTGCCTGCCAGTCCAGTCACTCAATCAACATGTCCGTCAGCCCATGCCGCTTCCCTCTCCTCCATCCCGCATCCATATTACACATTATTCCCATGCATTCCAGGATCCAAAACACAATTGTATAAAGGGAGAGGATTGTGTAGAGGAGAGTTACCTCCATCCAGTCACTCATTCACAAACAAGGAGATCCACAAGGGAAATGTAAAAACGCCAAAGAGACTACAAAACATCCAACAAGCCAAATCCAACTTTCTCTCCTCCACTTTCACCTGCCTTCATGTACTTCCATGTACTTCCATGAACCTCACCCTCCCTCATCTACTATTGCATCACCATCCATCCACCTTCATCAAGCATCCCACACACTACACCTACCTTCCAGGAGGACTTGTCATTTACAACAACTATGCATATGCACCCGACCTCCATTCCTCCACTACATACATATTCACTCCCCATTCCAATAAATGGGCTAGTGGAGAAAGAAGAATTCACCCTTCCAGATATGTCCCTACCTACTTAATGATTATGGTGTGTTGGGGTCAGAGTTGACGATGAGTAAACTTCTGAAGATAGGGTTGGAAGGGAATGTTGACATTCAATACTGAGAATCCTTTGTTTGTTGTTGTTGTATCGTAGGCTGGTGGTGCTGTTATTTGGGAGTGTGGATGGCTGATGGTGGTGGTGGTGGGGCGATTGGACAGGGAGGAGGCAGGCAGAGGTGGATATACAGAGAGTGAGAGAGAGGGGCATAGTGGATGCCTTTAGAGGATAGTTTCCAGGAGGAGACTGGATGGAGTTCAGATTATCTGATGAAAGTTTAATGTGGAAACGGAGGTGAATATTAAGGAGAGAAGAAAATGGAAAAAAGCGACTCTCCCAGGACGCCCCTTTCTCTCGGAACAAGAATTACAAGAAATGCTGGAAATGGGCAGAATGGCCGGAATTACTTTCTCCCTTCCTTCCACTTACGGAGGAACTTACGGAGGAACAACAATTCCGATAAATATCTGGAGTTGGAATGGGACGGAGGGGGAGGTGGAGGGGGTCCCTTTGAAACCTCATCGTCAGTCACTCAACATTCCTCCAACCATTAGGTAGCCTTCTATAATTCCCTTAATTCAGTGGACACAATTCCCACCTCTTCAAACCAAGCAGAGAGGAGTTATCCTCCAGTTCCAGGCAGTTAGTTAAAGAGATTATATTACAAACGGACTTGGCCGTGTTTGGATGTGGCAGTCAGTCCGGATTTAAATGACGATGAATCAGCCGGAGAGTAAATATGGATGAAGGTGGATGATGGTGGTGGTGGTTCGGAGTGTCTGTGGTCAGAATGGGTGGAGGTGCCCGGACATGACAAATGGCCCTGCCTCGGATGTCCCCCTGGAAATCCGACTTCCCATACTCCTCTTGACAAAGCCGGAATTTATGTCTCTCCATAAGAAGGGCATGGTGGCGGTGGGATCCAGGAGGCTAAGGGTCCCCCACCACCAGTCATATAACAGCTACCATACCCTCCCACAATTCCGACCACAGAGGCCCGCTATAACGGTCAGTCTGAATTATGGAAATCTCGAGGAGGAATATTTATTTCCTTCCCTGCCTATTCCCTCATGTAATCTCCTCTTCCGACAAGATGGAAATATTAAGGAGGAATTAAGAACAGACTCTCTTCTCCTCGTAGTAGTTGTAGTTAGTTAGTTCGGAATTATTATGTTACGTACGTACGTATACAATGGAGGCTGTGTATGTATGTATGTTCGTATGTACATAGGATGCCTAGGTGGGATGGATGATTTCATTGTGTGCGAGGGAAGTCAGTGGCATTTAATTAGGACCAACTCTCCTGAATATTTCAAGAGGAAAGTCCCTCTCAATTACTTCCGCATACAGAGAAGAATATCCTCCTCCTCTACACCCAGTTTTAATTACAAACTTACAGCCTATTCTCTTCTTTAGCCTCTCAGCAAATCTCAACAGTTCTCAACAATTCTCAACCTCAACTTTCTTACTCCTCTCCAGTAGTTCTTAAAACAAAGGAAAAGAGATTCGGAACTTTCTATTCGGACTAGACTAGAGCTTAAGGAACTACTGCATGCTAGGCTAGGATCACCTTTGACTTTGGGTCACGTAATACCTAATGTCTTTCTCAATGTTATGTACGAATATGCTCGTATGTTTTGTGGTCTTGTTAGAACAGTTGTATCACTTTGAGTTCAAAATCACGTGAAATCACCTAACATCAAAGACCTTAAAAAGAACAGTATAACAGGAAGAGGGTAATAAGCCCAACAACTAAGGTAACAATTACATCCACTGTCAGAGCAGATTTCATACGAATCCCGGCAAGCGTGAATAAATCAATAGGTCCAAAACACATTTAAATTACAGTAAATAAATTCAAATCCTGTAAATAAAAAACGATTCCGAATATGTGCTGGTAAAATTTATTTACATCCGCTTTACTACGAATCCTTCATAAATCGCCATGATTTATATCCAATCATCTTTTTACCCTCCAATTCAACTAGTCTACCCAAATCATTTCTGAGGCGACACAACGAATGCACAAAGTAAGCTGGCGTCCGTTGTGTAGAATTTATGACCGGTAGATGGAGCTCTTTCCGTCCCAATTTGCCCCTTTCAACCCATGGATGATGCCGTATACACGTTTGGGAAGGTTACCGAAGAGTGATGGTAGCCTGATTTGAGTCTTGTCTTGTATGTGTCGTGGAGGAAGGTGGTACGCGTTTTAGTCCTGGCTGATGTTGGAGAAAGTGGCGGCGTAAGAAGTTGACTGAAGGCCCCGAACCGCAAGTAATCTTGATTGGAGAAAGTCAACAACTAAAAGGGAGCTCCGTCGGGCGGAAAATTAATTACATCGTCTCGGCTGGAGGAAGGGGCGTTTGACAAGAGCCACCTCTGCCCCTTCAGATTCCAATAGAAGTTCCACTCCTGAGCCCTCAACAAGCGGCCCACACCATCCGTACCTCCCTACCCCCTCCTCCTCTCTCATAAGGAATCTCTCTGCCTCGGGTAAATTAATTAGGGTCAAAGGTATGTTGAAAGTGGGAGAAGGATCGGAGTTCCTTCTCCTCTGTCCTGGATGGCTGTGGACGTTGTGGATGAGGAGAGTTAGAATTCAATACCAACCACTCATGTTCAACATTCCGTAATCAAAGAGTTCATTTACTTTCATTTACTTGAGGTTCAACTCTTGAGAGAGGCCCGATTATCTGGAACTATAGGGGATGGTGGTGGTGGATTAAATCTCAGCAGCCTCTGACTCTGGCTTAGTCTGACTGAGTCTGACTGGCTGGGTGGAATTGTGATTGAGGCAGATTGAGGTGAGAGGAGGCCTAGCCATCATCACATAATCCTTTACGTAATGCTGTAGTTAGAGGTCCAGGAAGGAGGTCATGGTGCAGAGGATAATGGCATTGAGGAGTGAATAATCTGGCCGGAATATAAATAGATAACCGCCTCCAATTCCTTCCTCATCATTCCCTTCAAACATTTACGGCTTCACGGAACTACCTCGTCCAAGTACCTGGAAGTACATGAAAGTACATGAAACTACATGAAAGTACATGAAACTACATGGAAGTACATAAGGAAATCCTTCCTCGCGTTCTCTCTCTCCCTCACAACATTTCCAAACGTGTGATAATGTTTGGGTTGAGACGGACTGAGGTTGGTGGACAGGCTTTGAGATGGAATAAAAAAGGACTTGAAGCCTCCTCCTTCGAAAATCACTTCCGTCTAAGTTCCTTGAGGAACCCTAGTAAGGTTTGAGGGACTTTTAGCCTCTTGAGCCATTACGAGAGATATGAGTGACATAAGAGAATATGAGAGAGAGAGGGTGCATAAATATCGGAGGACTTGAGGGACTTGGAAGCATTCAAATTAATTGCCTGCATTTTATTTCGTAATCACCCCAGCGTCCTGTACTCCTTTCCAACCCAACCCAACGTCTGCCTTTCACTTCTTCAGCCGTCAGTTCTTTGGAATATAGACAGAAGTAAGTAAGTAGCAGACAGTTCAGTTAAGACAGTGGAAACGTATTACAAGCAAAAAAGGCTTGTTATGCGAAAAAAGCCCTCGTCAGAGAAGATGCAAATTGGGAAAGAAGAAATTATTCAAAACCAGGTTGGACAAAAAAAGTAAAGACTCCTTAAGGGAATTACTAATAAATACGAAGAAAGGTGCTGGGCAAATTAGGGCTGACTTGGGTAAAATAATAAATAGGATTTCGGATTCCTATTGTTAGTAAACATGTGGAATATGTCCCTCATTTCTCTCATAAGCAAGGTTTCGAAAAAAACACATTTTGAGAACTAACCACCTACCCACCTCGTTAATAATGGTTTCTATTGGTGTTTAATGGTTTTTGTTGAATTACAATCATTAAAAACCACTGGAAACCCTGCTCATTAGTGAAAGTTATGTCTGCATCGTAATTTAAAACAACTTTATTCAAAATTCTAAACGGGAAATTAAAGGATAAGAAATTAGTTCCTTGTACTTTCAGATACACACTGGATAAGGGTTAGGCAGGCTGTCGCAGTAAAAACAATGAAAATTGGCTGATGCGAGAATCGTAATTCCACGATTCCACAAAATATTTGGAATTAACAGCATTTTATTGAAATTCAAAATAGAATATTTACAATTGTTTTAAAACGTTATCCAAGTGTTGATACCAACTTATCAAGCTTGTTAGGATGGAGATATTAGAAAAGTCAGTTTCCCAGGCTATAGTGCTACATATATACAATCCGTCGCAATGTTAAATTTTGGGAAAAAAGTTCAGACCCGCATGGGTTAGTCCATGAGCCCACTTTTTTGTTTGCATGAATACCTCCTTCTAGGAAGTCAGCTTTCAAACAAACCTAATCTCATCAAAATTGTACAAGCAGTTTTTGAGATTTTTAATTTTAGAGACCTATACAATGCCCTGTATATGTAGGCCAGTCAGTACGAGTTTTATTCAATCTTTCCTGTAATTTTCAAATGTCCATCGTGGCGATGGGGGTTGCAAAACGGTTCAAAGAAGTCCTCAAAATTCATCGGTTTAGTTATTAATGGTTATTTAGTTTAGTATGACTGATTTAGTTTAGCATGACGAATGTCTCTTGATGGAAATCAGCGAGGATGTTTCCCGTTGTAATGTTTTCGACAATGAAGCTATGATTATCGGTCATCTTTACCGAAAATCATTTCGGATCTTAACGGTCTTCTGTAGTAAGACTTATTCAGCCTCAGAGATTAACAGCTTTAATGAAGTGCTTATCTGTACACCTAAGTACGTATGGCCCTGCCACAAGCTCAACTTTTTTTCTCTGCAACATTTATTTCGTCTATATAATCCTCCTATAACCTATGGCACTGCCATCCAGCCATTTTTTTCTCCACAACAACATTAATTTTAATCAGCTACGGCACTGCCGCAACCAAGCTTAACAATTCGGCTCAATTAATAACTCAATCAATAAAATAAATAAAAAATTCGTTTGTTGGCCAAAAGGAGACTATGAGCTGCGACAGCCTTTAAACCAATTAAAACCTATTAAAGCCCATTAAACCTATTAAACCCATTAAAACCCATTTAACCCACTGTGCTGGGTTTTATGGGCCAAAGTGGGTTTTTACGGAAACAGGTCGCCAACCAGGGTTACGCTGGTGGTTTTAACCACAGGATAAAACCACTGGGTTTTATTGAATTTCGCTGGGTTTTAATGGGTTTTAATGGGTAAACCCACTGTTTTAAACCACTGAAACCAGCAGGTCGCCAACATTGCTTATGTATAGGTGCATAAAATATTACAACCCACGCTACGGCACTGCCACAACCATCTTGGACAATGTGTGCCTTAAGTCCGAGTGGAAGAATACCCAATGGAGTCAAGTAGAGGAAACGTCACGTCCAACTTTAATTGGGATCTGTAGCTCAATTGGTAGAGCGCTTCTTCGCTTGACTCGAGAGGAGATGATGCAGGGTTCGATTCCCTGCGGGTCCATCTGATTGGCGGAATCCGCAATCTTTTTGCACCCTTTATCCTTTATAGTAAATTTTTGAATATTGTTTACCCTAATTAATCTGTCTTAACTCATTACGAATTTATCATGCTGGCTAAATTGGGCTAAACAACGAATTACAAACTGTGTGATCAAAAACAAAAACATTTTACACATCTGGTCATATTAAAATGGCTACTGAAACGTCTTCCTGTACATTATCAAGTGGCTTATCATCACTAGCCACTAACAGTAATCTCAAAATCCTCTAAAGCTTCTTAAGAACGAAGTCCAAAATGGCTCAAAAATACAAAACCCGTTTCCTCTTTAAACTCGGGGACTACGAAAGGTAAAAGATTTAATGGACTGTCCAGAATACTTACTAGTTAACTGCGTTTATTGGACGAATGTGTTTTTTTAACCGACGGTACGTTTCCCGCAGCCCAAGTTGGACGGCCCTGGAACTGATGACCGTGTATAGTATCCTTCGTTATCCAATGACATGCAGAAGGGGAAAGGTGTGTGACAGAAGATTTAGGGCCTGATGATGACGAGGGCCTCGGCTTTAGACCTGAAGAAAGTTGAGGAGATGAAGGCTGAGGCTATTGAAGGGACTGACAGCCGTATTTATCAACTCCTTCCGTCTTTGTGTCAGTTCCTACTGGAGTTCCATTCAATTTAAATTGTAATAAAGGAAATATTTAAATAATGGTTGAAGTTATGAAGGACGAGGCAGCATGACTACGACGGACAAATGTGGCTGGCTGTGGAAGATGGGATGATTTATGGGCCCAGGACAATCCAGAACAGACGGAGGGACTCCCTCAACTTCTCATGAATTCTCCGCTTAATTTTTAATGATGAATTGAATGGAGAAGCTACGTCTGAATGGAGTCAAGTTCAAATTCCTTTAAACTCTTCCTTACCTCGGTGCACATGAACTTACATGAACTTACATGGACTTTCATGAAAGCAGGAGTTTTTTCTAAAAAGTATTTCTGAAATTGACATTGCCGAATGCATGTGAATTGATTTCTGTCGGTTGAGAGAGACTTTTTTGGCTGATTGTTCAACTGGTGGGAAAGTTGAGACGGAAGAAATGTATTTTTGGAGGATGAGGCAGGTTGGGATTTTATTTTGTGAAAAGTGGCTGAGTGAGTGTGGCCTGGAGGGGATGGGGCTGATTGTTTGGATTCCTATTTGATTTGTATATAATATGAATCTCTGCTTGTATTTCAATGTTATTTGTAATTTCCTATTTGTTTGTTTGTGTTGGGGACGGGTAGGATGGATAAGTGAAGTATGGATGGATTATGGACTAACAGATTGAGGGAGATTGAGTTCATTTGAGGACAAAAGGCTGAAGGGGATTGAATTAAGTACGCTACAGTACATCGTATGAATAAGGAGGCTTGTATATGAATCGAAGGCAGAGGGGATAATTCAATGAAATACAAATCAACATCCCTCAGAGGCCAACATACGCTCCAGGCCTTGTAGCTTGTACATCTTCCGACTTGTAACCTTTCCAACTTGTATCAACTTGGTAGACTGCTGAATACGAGCTGACCTACTGAACTACGACATTTCCAACCCATTCCACATGAAGGGAGACACGAAGGGGCCCTCGGATCCACTCCAATCAACTCCAATCAACTTTTAATCCCTTTTTATTATTTCTTTGTCTCTCTCAAGTGGAAAGCCTTTGAAGCTGGCCAATGTTTTCCCCATTAAACATTATCCGCACATTCTCCCCTTTTAGTCCTTTCAAAACTTTACATGCTTTTGATGTCCGGAAAAGGCCCCCTCTGCCTCTCTCTCTCTTCTGTATTCAATAATAAAGTGGCCGGTCGTGGAAAGTGCAGAAGTGGAGGGCAAAGTGTATTGGGAGGAGGTGACGAGGGAATTAGGCCGCTTAGCATCTCTACCTCACTCTCCTCTAATTCACTTTGACACATCCCCCGATTCATTCAAATCTCAGTCATCCATTCCATATCAAAGCTATCTCTAACTTATCATCATGTACAGATTTTTTTTTACCTTCGTCCATAGTCACCCAACGACAAAAAACTTTTAGATTGTCCAAGTGGTAGAACGGGTACTTATGGGGCAAATGGACATTCGTCGCTTCCAAGACTACTTTCTCTGTCCACTCTTGAACTCTTGACCTCTCAGCCAGGCCAGTCCAGGGCCAGGCGTTGGAGTTGCCTACTTGTCATGGAGACCCAGCCCCACCCACCAAGAAGTGATTCAGCGGTGGAAGGAAGCCAATCCTCAGTCACTCCGGTCTCTCTGAATCTAATTCCGCTGGAAGGAAATCGCCGCAACGCAAATGTCCCCATTATCCTCTCTAGTATCTCTGACCACTAGGTAGGTGTACTCCTGACTCTATCCGTACTTCTGTACTCGTTCGTACATCCAAACAGGACATACAGACACGGGATGGAAATATCACGGAATCCGAGGAAGGAATGAAAAAAAAACAATTCCTTCTTCCAGAAATCCAATGACTTTCGCCGCTCAACATTTCCATTGACATGAAGAAGGGGTTCAGGCTACAGGCCGCACTTCACCCGCTTCCTCTCGCATACCCCGCACCGCCTCATTAACTTTCTCTTGAGGATACCACAGGCCGGCATGACGGTGAAGTGACAGTGCGGACTATCTGCGTAGCTTGTGGTGATGGAAGTGCGGGGTATGGAGGAGACAGCAGGAGGGATGGGATGATAGATTAGAGAAGGCCCTGGGATTCATTCTGTGGTCATTTATAATTTAATGATTTCCTGAGTCGGCCGGGGCTGGATTGGACTCATGCAATTTGAATGAGAGGACAGGTGTGTCGGTCGGTCGGTTGGGATAGAGAGAAGCAATCAACTTATCCAACATCCACCACAATCCTCCCTCCCTATCTCTCTTCCTTTGTATCTCTACAACCTTATGACCTCATCATCAAGGTCAAATCCATTCCAGCACACCCTTTCCCCTCATCAACCTCCTCTCCGTAATTCAATCCAGTCACCCCTGCTGATGTTGGTCCCACATCCCACAGACCCAGGAGGTCAGGAGAAGGTGGATGATGTGAATAATCGTGATTTCGGGGAGACTTTGGTCACTTTGCCTACCTGCAATTATTGGTTGATGTACTGGAAGGGTCCAGGTCGTCTCCTTCCGCCAAGTCTGTCAACTGTCACTGTCATTTCTCAGCCTCCCATAGTCTCAAACTGTCAGAGTAGTCAGAGTCCATGTTGACCAAGAGAGAGTTGGGAGAGAAAGACAAGAGGGTAGGGATTCGTGACTTTACGACGCTCCTTCTGAAGTTACATGAGAACAATTCCATCTGAAATCGCATTCTCTCAATTCTCTGGTTAATTGGTGGCTGTAATTGTAATGGGATAAGTTTGAGATTTGAAGAGAGAGAATGAGAGGCGGTGGTTGGGCTCTGCCTTAATTACCTTCTCACAACTTCCTTAAGGGGACTTAATTTCCGGGAGTTGTGGTAATTGGATGAGACAACTTCTCAGACCACACGGCACAATTATTCATAGCTTTTAAAATATTCAGGTCCCTCCTGGCCCTACAAGGAATCCGTCCGTCTCTTCTTCTTGGACACTCTTTGCCTATTCGCCAAGCTCCAACGGCTCCAATCTCATCTCCGCCACACTTTATTTCAACGCCGTTCAAACTGTCACCGGAGTAAGTAACCCGTCCCGACCCACCGATCCTCTCCCTCCCTTCAGGCACTCCCTCCGATCAGAGGAAGTGAGTTAATTGACAATGTGATGGTTGTAATGTGATTAGAATCTGATTACAATGTTAGCATAAGTTCAGGATAATTTCATTATGAGATCTAGTCGGCCGGCCTCGTAATTCCGTGAATGAGGGTGGCTGTGTCTAAATGTGTGTAATATGTGGACGCGTGTGTGTGTGTCTGTTGCATCCCCGGGACTTGACACCTTTGACCCTGTTGCCTTTGCTTCCGTAGAGACGGCTGGAAGTCGCCTGCCTCACTTCCTCCGCCGTTGGCAGAAGGTTAGAATTGACATGCGAGCCGGGACATTTATTTCGGAAATCGGAGGTGGGAATTGAGAGTAGAGTGAATGGGACAATGAGTTTTATGAGTCTGGAGGATCTTGTGCCTTGAGTTTTGTGAGAGAATTGCGGCTTCCGAATAGTTCATGTCTGATTAGGCGTAAATGTAGAAGCTGGGGAATGATTTCATGCTCAATTTTCTATTAAATGGAGATCTATGGACCCTGGCCTCCACTCAACCCTCCATCCAGATATTCTCCTACTTACCCTCTCCTCCTATGACATAATCGGATGTAGTAGTATGTAGTAGTTGGGAGTTGGAGAGAATAAGTAGAGAAGAAGTGCAAGTGGTGTATTACATGATAATGGCCTATAGGGCCTCCACAACCTCCATGTCCGTATACAAGGGTGAAGATGAAAAAGCGGAGAGTGGATTCCCATTGGAGTACATTATTCTGATCCTCATTGTCTAATTCCCAGTCTAATCCTCCGATCCTCCGTCTACTTCAGCCTCATTCACTTCAGTCGGAGTCTGACATGAGGGACTGCATTAAGGCCAGAAATCCGATCTCCACCCTCGGCAGTAGTTCCTGGGACTGCCTGAGTAGTTGGTGGATCGAAGGGCCGTAGGGGTCATGAGGCTACCCGGGCACTTTCACCCGCACCTTCATCCCCACCCCTACGGCCCTCCTACTCAACACTACCATTTATATTGTCTTATAGTCAGTCCGGCTTACTAACTATCGCTTAGCCCGACTTTTACTCTGGCGTAGCCTCCTCCACGTAATAACTTCCATATCAATTCTGATGGTGTTCAAAATGTTCAAATCCACTTCCTCTTCTGCCTGCCTGTCGGTGTAATAGGGGAGAAATGATGGGATTTCTCCGGATAATAAAATTCATTGACAAACAAAGAATGAGGATTTCTGATGGCATTAGGGAATACCCGCTTCCTCCTCCACGATACCCATCCGCCGACCCTCCAGCCAGCCCCGTCATTTCACAGCCCAAGGAAACTGCCAACATTAACCCAACCTATAACCTTTGTCTTCTAACTTCCAATATGTACCACCACCACCGGATTCTTTTACAAGTCTTCTGCCCGAGGAGCCTTGAGTCCCTTAAGACCCATGCACCTCCTCCAACTTCCGTGTCTCAGGAACCACCGTTGCCTGCCCTTGCCAGGACCTGTGCAGTCAGGGAAGCGTAGGAAGGAAGAATAGTTATTGAGGACAGTTAGTGAGGATGGCAGGCTCTTTTGAACTCTTTGTCGCATCCAATTAAGTTTGAATTGGCTGAATGTAAACATTTGTGTGAAGGGCTGTCGTAACATTAGCCAACAATGGGAGCCCCTAATGCAGGACAATAAACAATAAAATATCAAATCTCATCTCCTCTCGTCCCTCTCATATTCTATATCTCTAATTGTAGCTCCATATCCATATTGTACAATCCCCCTCTGCTATATCTCGTAGTATCCTTGTCAAGTAGGATCATCTCATCTATAGCCGTGTAATGTCTATCTGTACCTCTCTTGTATCAAATCCCTACTAATAAAATAATCTGAATGCTCATCCTTATCTTCTTTACCTCCTACTTATCGTCTCTAAAAACTATGATCCGAAATCCAGGATTCCTTCAGATTTTCATCCCCTTGACTTCCTCCCCAGACTTCTTGTAGCGTAGGGTTGTAAAGTATCCAGGGACAATGGGCAGTGGGGCTACTACAGGGAATCTTTGAAGTATGTTGAGGTTGATTGGAAAAGTCCTCAACTGCCCTGAGTTTCTTAGCTAGGGTCAGATGCGACAAAACCCTGATAAGACTAGACAATTGGATGGTAGACTTATGAGTGGCTGAATTTCTTTTCAAATCTGTGTTTTCAGAACAACAGAGTCTCGGCTTTGAACTTTGTCTCCAATAACCCAAAATCTAAACAAGTTTAAGTTGGCAAACCCAGTTCTGCAAAACCTGAAGTGCTTTCATATGATAATTGGCGTAATTTGTTAACTGATACTACCCCTTTAGACTACCATTTCACCATATATGCGTAATGAATTGACATTTTTGTATTTTAAACATTTTGTCAAGAAGGAATAGAAAATTCAGAAACCAAGAAGTTTTTTTAATTTTTTTTTTAAAATCCAACCTTTCAAGTAAATAATTTCATAGCCTCGAATTAACTTGTCTTTCAGAACTGGATGCGATGATTCCCACTTTGTTTTTCAGAAGCATCAGAACAATGCGACTACATTTTTCTCAATCCCGCCCCATTGTCCTGGTCCATGATATGATATTTTACCACCGGACCAAACTATGTGCTCCCATCGTAGTTAATTATGAATTACGACACAATTGTTGATGGAGATGATCAGTGGAAAATGCAAACAGCTTTCATGTTCCAGAATTGATATGAATCCCATGAAAAATAAAAAGAAAAGTGTTGTCAAAAGTCAAAGGGTTGAATAAAACGCTTTATTTATTTGTATCACACAATAAGCATATATTTGTACATTACAAAAAGTAGGAAATAGAAGATCCGAAGCCCCTTCATGGACTCAACTTAAGCCGACTTACTTACCACTAATAATAATAATTTAATAAAACCGTTCTTACCAGAACAGTTCATCCTTGCCTAAGCTAAGCCAACGGAGTGGACAATTCTGCCTATAAAACTATAACATAAACTAATTGTAGTATCAAGGCACATAAAACATTGCATATTCATTTCCTTCCAAAAGAGTTCGGAATATTATTGGCACGAAGGCAGGCTGAGGAAGTCTCTTTTTGAATCCCTGACTGATTATCAATTTAAGCACACATGGTACAACAGCAGGCAGAACTGGCACAATCCTCCTCACATTCAATAACCTATAGCTCTAAATAAAAAAAAACACGTCCAGAACTACAGTTCAGCGGAACTCATAATTTTTGAGCAAAATATTCATATTGTAAGAAGTAGATGAAGATTTAAGCATTTCTACTCCAAAATTAACCCTTCAAATGGCTACAAATATTTTATAAACATTCTTAAAACATGACAAAATTGAATTCGAAGAGTAAAAAAAATGAGTGAGTGGGGCATGATGTGAAGAAGCTTTACAAATCAGATTGGTCTGTCCCCATCCATCCATCCATTGACAAGGGGTATGGGGGGAAATGTGCGGACTATGCGGGGGATTTAATGTCAAAGCTTCTCTTTGTAATAAAAAACCATAAAAAAAGGAAGTGTGGACGTTTCCCTCAGTTTCCTCACTTTTATCCTTCAGCCTAACTAAATAGCCTAATGACATTTGGACATTGATGAGACTTTCCCTTCTTCGTGACATGGCCTCATAAAAAAAGTATATTTCAGCTTGGCAGATGCACTTACAGATTCCGTCCTTGTTCAGCTATTAGAAGCTAGTTTCCACTTATTATCTGTCCCTACTGCCTTTTGTATTGCATTCCCTGCCTGCCTTTCCACACGTATTTCTCTTCAACCTTATCTCCCGAATTAATCAGAAACACAAATGTGTGGAGAGACTCCAAGTACAAAACCCCGGCTTATCTTATCTCCCTTATCAACTCCCAATTCCGAACATGACATGGTGCGGGACGAGTCGTTTAAATCCACTAACAGTTAAAACACACACTCTTCTTCCCTACAGCATTTAAAAGAATACAAGACTATTAGAAAAGTTTAGACAGTTTAAAATCCATGGATTCCTGTACAAATGTGGACAGCTGAATTCCTGATACGTTAAGGTAATTACGTTAAAAGTTAAAAGACGTTAACTAAAATCTGTTGTAAAATAAATGTGTTAATAAGTATTTATATGAAACGTGGGTTTAGACTTGCTACACTTTCTAGGTGAGGAATTGAAAAGTATTAAAAGTACAACTGGAAATGAAATGTTGGCCTTCCCCTGATTTTGTTACCCGACTCGGTCGAAAAGGCCTAGAAAGTGTGGAATATTGATGAATGATGATGAATTTGCGAGGAAATGTGCTGTAACATAAGCTTGGGTGACATAAGTGGGTTCGGAGTGAGACATGGGTGTGGATTGGAGGCTATTTAACGATTATGCTAGGAGATGATGATGATGATGATGATGATGATGATGATGCATGCATGTTTCTTGTACTCTACAGCTAAATGGACTCTTTAAGAATCCAGGTTTATGAAAAAATGATTCCTGACAGCCAGGGACTTGGAAAGTGGTTCAAGTCCGGGTAGTCCGGCTTGACGGATTCCTCCCTTCATAAACGGTTCATATCTTATCTAAGTAGGGAGTTGGATGTTTAGCTGGTTAGGCCACTTGACAGTCCTTAATAACCTTTCCAGCTCTGACACGGACATCAACTTCCGCCGCTTAGCATCAGCCTGTCTCAGGCTACCTCTGCCTGCCTACTCCTGCCTGCCTGGTGGACTATGAATAAAAGAGGACATGCCCTTCTCATTATCCAACTCCATTAGCATTACACAGCGTCTCAATCCCCACCCTGTCCACCCTGTCTTTCAAATTTCATTTGTTCATGGATTTCCATACATTAGGGAAGAGTCAGAGCTTGAAAGCTTTTTCTACCGTACACTCCGGATTCATTACCTCCGGAGTTTCAGCTTAATTTGAGGAGGACGAGGCAGGAGGTCATTCCTTAGAATGTTCTGGTCCGCAGTTCTTCTTGCCCTGAATCTACTCTGGCAGCCTGCCTGCCTGTCCTCCGTCCAAGACGACTAGATTGATATGGAGATAAGATGGGAAATGTCCGTGTAATGAAACTTGAATGATATTCCGGGATTCACTGGCTATTAAAAGTCGGAGCTGCTGGGCGGGGGTTGTTGGAGCTGCTGGAGTCGTCCGTGGTGGGTAGGTAGGTGTAGTTAGGCTAGAGTTACTTGTAATTAAACGATGACTGACGGGTAGAGGCCTTCAGGGTGCTCAGAAACAACCATCGCTCCCAGCCATTTGTTTAGCTCCTCTTCGCAAGGACAAGAAATCACGGACCCGAAGAACGGCTCTTCTTTCCCCCTAAAAATTAGTCCAAATAAACGCATGTTGGAATTAATTGTTTTTGGTACATGATTCATTACATGATCGCGGTTCCACTTCCGGAAATTCTTTCCGTTCATCCTATAGTTGGCTTGGAAGGTGATAGAGGTAATAAGGGGTGCAGGTAAACAAGCTCAAGAAGCGAGGGTGAGGAAGGGGACAAATAATGATTTAAATGACTACTGCCAAGTTTCCGATCCCTTCCGGCCGGACTTAGTG
Organism: Desoria olivacea; assembly: GCA_034695115.1. NCBI lineage: Eukaryota > Metazoa > Arthropoda > Collembola > Entomobryomorpha > Isotomidae > Desoria > Desoria olivacea. The sequence goes on from JAQFZA010000161.1 coordinate 28,460, forward strand.
TGTACATTATGTGACGTGTCTTTTGTTTGTGTGAATGTGCGGTGGTGGAATTGTGGATGGATGTGCATGTCAATTGGATGTTGGGCAGCCCGTCGGCAGGGCCATTAAGTAGGAAATCCATTAAAGAGAAATGTCCAATTCAAGATGACAACTTGTGTCCATTAGACAGAGCTGATAGAAGACCTTAACTCCCCTTAACTACCCCGTCACGCCATTTCTTATTAATCTAAATTCATTTACAAGTCCGGATAAGCACCCTCATTCAATTACCAGCCCTTCCCTCACCTCACCTAACGTCCTGGCCAACTTCTCGTCCAGCCCTGTCCTGTCAACAAACAAGGACCTGCTACGCTCATCCATCCTAATTTGACCTCCCTCGATTCAAATCCACTGAAACGTAGCCCTAACCCTTCAGTCCCTTCTTACGGCCCTCATCGTCATTGAATTATCATTTAAGGCTAAGGAGGAATGTTGGGCTTAATGAAGCCTCCTCATCCCAGGTATTCCCAGGCATTTCCAGCTTTCGGATGGAAGTTGACATTTGGCTGTAATGTTTGAAGAATACGCCTTGTTCCTCTTCAGTAGAACTCTGCATGCCGTCCCCTTGGTATGGGTGGATATTTGAATATTTGTCTTGTACGGACGGTGGACAGAGGTAAATGAATGATAGCTTTTCCATAAATGTTCACCCGACACGCTCATCTCTGGACAGAAAACAAGGAATTGGAATTAAGGGAATCCCATCCACGTCGGCCACACTTTCACCTATCCATTCGTTCCTAATATGTACCTGCCCTACCATCCTTCCATCCGTTGTATACGTATGAATGTACGTGTATGTCCTCACTCCATGTAGTCAATCAACAAGCCTCCTTTTATCTTATTCCCACTTATTATTACCAATCAAACTCTTTCCCAAAGTAATTAAGAGCTCTTGTCTCCATCCATCTACTTTATACCGTAGTCAGGTCATTTTGACACTCAACTCCTCTCATATTCCAATTAGGGACCAGAAAGTAAATGACGGGACGATGGGAAAATCTGTATGAGGGGATTCAGTGTCAGAGAGGACAACACGAAGTAGTCTTAGATGACGGATGGACATAGTTCCTATATAGTTCCAGTCTTATATGGATGGTCGGTTTAGCCCAAACACTAAAAACCCTTTCTGAATTCCTAATTAAGTTTAGTCTTGAAGTAAAATCCTTAAAAAGGAAGTCCTGTGGTGTGGAATTAAAAAATGTCCCGATGTCTCAAGGAAATCCGTTGATTTCGCAATAATTGACTCTTTACGCCATGCCAACTCACATTTCCAGTTAAAAATTCAGAACTTCGCTCCGCCCTTTACTACCCGGCAGATTAACCTTTCAATTAATTACGTCAATTAATCCGTCCTCCATGTATTCCGATAGAACGGAGGAATTCTTGATGCCCGGGGAATCATAATGCCGGAATGAAGAACCCTCTGAAGAATACTAAACTCCAGAGTTCGAGGGGGGACACTTTCTTCAAAAAATGTATTGCAAAATCGGGTTCAACGTTAAATTTCCGTCAAAACGGTGCATGATATATCAAAATTGATGCTATAGTTGACTATTTTTATAAATCCGATTTTTCCCCGATTTTTTGGGTTTTATCTCGAAATCTGGTCTTTGTCACCCATTTTTTTATTGCATATTCGGGTTTGGTGTTAAATTGCGGTCAAAACGGTGTATCATATGTCAAAATTGATGCTGGTCAACTTTTTTTTGTGATAGTTGGATATTTTACTAAATACTAATTATGACTATGTTAGATTGGAATTACCTTTTGAATGGATAGTTCCTCTTTACGAGTGTAAACGTCCACCTGGAATTACACAAATTACACAATCTTCAGACAACATCCTAGTACAGATAGACTAGGAAGTCTAGAAGGTATTAGCAGCCAATACAAAAGTATAATATTTTCAAACCCCGTAGTTTTCTACCTAGGGCTTATTAATTATGATTAATTGTAATTAAGGTGAAAGATAATGAAAGGTTAAGTTACTTTGTGGGCGGCGATCTCTTCGGCTCACAACCCATGTACCAAACAATGTCTTCAATCTTCCAACACCCCAGCTCCGTCGTAAACTACAAGTCAATTATTAAAAATTTAAATTAATTACCTTTCACATTTCATGTCCAATTACAGGTTGGGTCCGTTTAGGAACTACGTACAAAAAGTCTGGAAACACATGTTGCGGCACACAATTGCCTTATTGCTTCGCAGAGATGATTTAAAAAAAAACATTAATTAATAGTGTTTGTCTTTTGGATTATGAACCGATTACTGTTATAAATTATTAGGTACTGTTATGAAGATTCAAATCTTCAACTAGCCAGATACAGATTTATTATTGTGACAATATTTGATGGTCTACTACTAAAAGCTACGAAGGAATCAAAGTTCTTGGGAATAAGTGTGGAGAAACATCTAATTCTTTTTTTCATAGGAAAATATTTATAAAAAGTAGTGGTGGTAAAAAAAATTCTACTGACTATACATTATACTATTTACACCTTCTACCTCGGGTGGTCTGGAAAACGACCCGAACGCTAATGGTTACTCAAAACTCACAATTAGCCCTTCGCAAAAAAGTTGACATCTGTAATGTAGATTTGACTATCGAAAAATGGGAAGAAAATTCTTTGGACTCAAATCTCAATAAAAAAAATAAGATCCATTTCCATCAAATTTTGGTCTCTAAAGAGTCGTTGTTCTAAAATATATTAAATAATGTCTTTGTGTACATAATATGTATAACAACATTCAATTTGATTGATTTGATTTGATCAAAAACAATTTTTTTGGTTTAGAAAAAACCTCTTCAAAAGTATAAAACAGGCAGCCGAACATTTAATAAATAATCTCACCTGGAAAGATGTTCGGCTACTGAACCGCTTTGTTATATAATTTTTAAGGTTTTTTTTATCCAATTAAGACTAAATAAAAATTTAATGAAAACTGGTTAATTAATTAAGGAAGATAATGTCTCATTAGCCCAGAATTCATTTGTCTTCCTTCCACACCATTGAATATTTATATTCTAATGCTAATAAAATATTTGGATGAACATGGAGAAGGATTAAGGAAATTCATATCAATCATCATTTACTAGCCCAGACCATGGATCAAGTAGAATCAAATCGTTTAAAATGAATAAATCTGTCACCCTACATGAAGTCATGTACTTTTGACAGAAAATGTAAGCAGATTATGCACATTCTTATGAGAAAGTATAAGTAATGACCTTGGAGTTTAAAAACCACATCATCAGCTGACAATTACTATTCTAACGAGGAATTACATTTTAAACCCTACCACGACTTTCTCATTCGGACTTTTTTAACGAGGTTTGTAACTTCCTTAGTTTTGTGACTAGGAAATGTCAATAATTGCTAAGTATGTATGTATCTATGATGGTTTACCATTTACAACTGAGTACTTGCTACTTCAAAGAATTCCAATTATTTCCTGTAAACTGTAAATTCCTGTAAATTTTCTTCTAAAACACTTATAAGACATGCGAAGTAACAATATTGTCGACGGTTCATCCTAAAATGTTAATTTGTTCCTGTTGCAACTTCTCCGTTTTTCTATTCTCTACCAATCCTATCCATCGACAAAACTGAAGAGTTTTTTCCAGAAATCTACGAATTCCTCAAATTTCCTAAAATCTACTGTCTGAAGCTATTTTTCTCTTACAAATCTTCGTCCAATCAAAATACCCTGTAGACCATCCATTTTTTTCAAGTATTTCTCCCTAAAAAAAGTGCATTACAACTTTCTTAAATTTCTTGAGCCAAACCAAGGCACTAAACCCTTACACATACCAGGTAGAGTAGGTAACTTATGGTTTTTCCCCCAACGTAAAGAGGATTCCTTGATTAGTAGACGGAGAGTAAAAGTACGATTTAAAAAAATCCCTGTGGGGTCTCTGACCGGAATTTTTACCGAAGGAAATACGAATCCGAAGTTTTGTGGGCAAGCTTTCAAAGTTTCGAAATTAGTTCTTTTAACTCTCCTTCGATTTTTAATTTTCTTAGGAGAAGAAATCAAACAATCCTTGTTCCGTTCTGGACAAAAAAGCAAAGATTTTGTTTTTCTTGGTAGTTGCCATGAAAGATTTAGGGCGACTGTTATATACAGTTAACATATCGCGTCAACTTGCTCAATTGTTAATTAATTTAATTTTGACACAAGGAAATATAATTTGACTTTCGGCCCAATAATGTCTTCATGTTCAAATGTCACCCAAAGAAAAGTTCGAGAAGAAGACAAGTAAGAAAATGCGGTACATTATGTGTCAAACATAGTTACACATTGGAAATGAGCTATTGCTTACAATGCTCTACATGTAAATTTCTACTACTAAGGCTTTACTACTACTACTTTCTACTCCAAGACGGGGTAGAAAGACATTAGAGGGTGTAATGTTTATGAAGTGCTTATGAGGGTGGGGGTCTGCCCCGTTGCTACGTAACTCTAATGTCCCTAATCATCCTCTCTCTTCTTCCATCTCCAATTCATTACTCACCGCTAATTAGGCCACACCACATATGGACTCCCAAACTATCATCTCCTCTAACCTATTCACCCTCCACCTCCATAAATATAAGAACCTCTCCAACTATTCCCAACATCAATTTCCAGATTTCAAACACTTCCCCACCTGGAAATTGGAAATCCCATGGAAATGTCGTCTTCCTGAGCTAAACTCAACATGTCAGGACTAATTATAGGATTTCCCTTACGACATTCTCAAAAGATTCAGCACCATGTACAGAAAAAAGTTAAGTAGGTAGGCCGGTGGCGGTATTGAGGTTCTGAAGAAGCTGTTAGGAGTTTGGCTGATAATTACACGTTAGGATCGGCCGGTTACGTGAAATTAGATTTGGACAAGGGAAATAAATTTTAAGTTCCGAATAAAGGCGGACTTGTAAATGATTCTGAATTCGGGGACATAAAAAATGAGGATTTAGGAGTGAGAGGATAATTCCCTTCTTAATTCATATGTTCGTAATTTATGCTAGGTTGGATGATAAGGCTGTGTCCATACCATTCTGCCTTCTTAAACTCCAGACTTCCAAACAAGACATTAGGATTTTTCCTAAATATTTCTGCCGTGTTTCCAGGACTTTTTCTTCTTAAAAAGGGCTGAAATATTGATGGACTAATGGGAGAAGACTGACCTTAGGATCTTTTGAATACTTGAGGGAATGTTGGCTCAAATGGAACGTGTATTTCCGAAAGGACTTGGATTTGCTGTCCGCATATTTCAATTCCCCCGACACGACACCCGCCTCCTTCGCCTGTAAAAGTACAAAACATTCCAGAATTTTAATTGAGGAGGAATTGGAAATGGGAGTTTTTAATCAAGACATCACATAAGTCACGTCACCCAGCCCATAACACTCACAACCCTCAAAAGTTACAGTACGGGTAGAGACGGAGTTGAGGGAATTTTTAATGAACTGCCAACCTTTTCTGGATCGGGAAAAGTCCAAACCTCCCCGTTCTTCTCAATTCTCACAGTTTGGAATCAATCTCCGAATTATTTAGACATGAACGGGCTGGGAAAAATCCCTCCAGTTGTTCCCAACTAAACTCGGGCAGGCAGAAATAAGGCCAGGACTCAAAACCTGACAGAAACCCCTTTAAACATTTAACGCCGACTTTTCTCCCACTTTTATCCCCTTTCAACTTGTTACCCTAAAACCTGGTAAAAAAAACTCCTTAAAGATGTGGACTTCTCAAATCATCCTCCTCCCCGTCAATTACTCTCCATAATTCAATAAACAGTTGAGCAGGAACAAAAAAAAACCTCCAACTAATATTCAGGCAACATGTCATCCGCCACTTTAGTCACTTTACCAACAATTTACTTTACCTGGCCCTTTTCTTCCAAATTCAAATTCAAAAGCTTTCGATTGGCTGATATGTCAAGTCCCTGTACATTTTTATTTCAACCTTTTATAGGGCATTTACAGTTTTAATTGTGGCGTAATATCACAAAATAGGCTTGAATTCCAGTGGTAAGGCATGACTAGTTATAAGAGCTAAGCCGAAATTCAAGTGCCTGCTACGTTGTCATAGTAACCCAGGTGCTTTTTAAAGAAAAATACATGCAGATATCACATTTTGTAATATTTGCCTTGCATTTGAAGATACTTTTACAATTGATTCTGACCCTAACCCATTGAAAGGTCCAATTAGAAAATTATTTGTCACAACTCATTATGAAACCGAGGGGGAGGTTTTGGTTTAAATGAGAAATGGCTAGAATCGATGGGTTGATACTTCACATGTTGAACTCGGACTTTTGGCTATTGGCTGGTACGAGTTGGCATGGTTGGACAAAAAGTCACTGGCCAAAGTTGGTCAAGTTCATTAAAATAGTTATAAGACCATGCAGGAGCTTACGTAGTGAACAAGCGGGGGGTAGATGATATTTTTCTTGAGGATGAGGAAATTATTCTTTCGCTCCTCAATGTCCCAAATGCTCCAGCGAAGGACGCTTTCGATGACTTTTTCTGAGGGATGAAGTGGCCTCTCGAGCGCTTTCCCACAAATCACTTCGTGAAGCGACAAGTTCTCCACGTTCGAAATCTGAGACTTGCTGCAAATCTGGTGGACAATTCCATGAGCCGTGCTTTGAGGTGTCAGCTGCAATTTATTACAAGCAAACACATTAGACTCCCCTCTTCTGTAACCCAATTACCCAGTCACCTTAAAACCAATACATACGAGTCTCATACGAACGAATCGATTTAAAAAAAACGGGAAGAAACTGGAAGGGACATTTATTCCAGTCTTCCCAAGTGGTAAACATATGCAACAGAAACAAACGAACGAACGAACGAACGTCTTTACAAGTGACCCAGGACTGGTGGGTGGTGCATAAACTTTGTTTGCGTATAACGAGATGTTTCTGTTAGCTCGGTTATTTAGCAGGTTGCTTACAGCGAGGGGTTGCTTATAAAAACACAGAAAATGGGAAGAGTGGTACTCCAAACTTTGGTCAGAGATCTCTTATGGCTTGAAGGAGAGGGGAAGGGGAACCGCTATGGTTTGGCATTACTTACGGTGACATTGATAGCGGAAGTCTCGTCCTTGTCCCAGAGATATATCCAGATCTTCATGTCCCCTGAGTGCTTTCGTCGACAGGATCCGAGGTGGAAGTTCTCCAGGGCGTCCTGCATCTTCTTCTCTCGGGCAATCTCTTGGGCTTCCACGCGAAATAAATTGTAATAGTTCTCTATCAAATCTTTCACAACTTCACACTCCGCACAGGCAGTTTCGTACGACTGGGCCACCGAGGAAGTCTGGAAATAAATGCATACTTAACGCATCTACTTCCCTTTATCAGGTGTTTTTATGAATGGACAAGAACTTACATCGACGTTCATTAGCGTCGGTCCCCAAATCGGAGCCAGGTTGATGAGAGGCATCAGATTCTTTTCGTGCAGTTCATGAACCGCATACAAGTGGCAGATCAGCTTCTTCATTATGTTGTAGTTGATTTGAGGTAAACTCTCTAAGAGGCGAGTGTACTCATCCAGCTTCGCTTGTTTCTTCATCATACCTACCAACCAAATATTTAAAGGCATTAAGTTCTGGGATCATGGTAATGCAAACCAAAAAGGGTTTAAACGTTGTCTTCATCCCAAAAAGATGTAAGAATTAGTTTGATGAATGACGGGATTGTAAAAGTGTACTGACTTGCAGCCTTGATCCAGCTGTCATAAATACTGGAGGTGACTAGAGGTTCAGGAAGAGTTCGGAAGAACCTCTTCAGCGTCCCAGCAACATCATGGGCGGAGAAGTCTTTGTGTGAGATTTGGACTGCCCAAGCGTCCTTTTGAAATTCGGATAAGAGCTGAGTGATGCGGGTGTTTGAGCCACTCTGCCTGTAAATCCCCTCCGCCAATGTCCCTACACAAAGGAACACTGTTATTTATTCCGTTCAACGTACTTGGAATAGGCGTAGTGATTACGTGTCTACGTTGATTTAATTAACTTGGAAGTTACCATGAGCATAGAGGAAATCAATGCACTTGTCGACGACGACAGGGACGTTGTCGAGGGTAAGTTGCATTTCCTGGAAGGTGGTACCGTTGAAGTTGGCGGCGGCCTGGATTGCTTTCTCCCAACCCGCTGTCACCTTCCCACTTTCCGTTTGCACGTAAAGTATCTTACAGATGAGGTCCAGAGTCAGCACCTCCTGATTGTCCACAAATGGACATCGATGTTCCTCCTCTTTTTGACTTAGAACTGCAATAGAATTACATTATGCTAAGTTAAATCAGCTCCTTCCTTGTATATAGTTTAATGGATAGCCACTTGACTTACCGATTGATCGGGCTTTCCTCAAATCCATTTCATAATACTCTTCCGAGTTGTGGTAAGCGTAGAATAAAGATCTTTCCTTCAGAATTAACCAACTTGGTCTCCAACTACTTGTCACCGTCTCCTGCAACATTCAAATCATTGTAGATAAAGGATTGTAACAGCAAATACCCGACATCAAAAATCTTTCTCAAGTATATCCGGATCACATTTTGCAATGGAACAGGGTACCTTTATAAAGCACCACCCCCCTCGATCAAAATTGGAGAGGACAGAGGGAGGAATAGTTCCGGTATGAACTTCAATGTATTTCTGCATCCAAGTTCCCCTCTCAGCATCAGCAGATCCAGCCAAAATCATCGACGTGGTTTTCCAGTTCACCAGTCCCAGCTCAAAATACTTCAAGTTTGGTAAGTTGGGATTTATTCTGTAGTCATCCCTTTTCGAAATCACAGTCATTTTTTCCAAAGGAACCTCAGAAATAACTTCCGATTTGTCGTTATAAAAAGCCAACTTCCCTTTGGCCAGAACCACTCGCTTCTTCACGAAATCCTTCCTCCCAATTCCGGCCGATTTGTACAGATTTGAGGAATAGAGGACATTTGGTCGACAAGAGGGAGTAAACTTGCAACGGCCATGTTCTTGATGTTCCATTAAGCACTTTTTACAGGTTGGGCCACCACCAAGGTCTTTCTTCTCTGAATCTCGCTCCTCTTTAATGGAGTTTAGTCGAAACTTGCTGCTAAATCTACGGAAAAAGCTACTTTGATTGACAAGACTAGCTGAGCCTTCGTTCTCAGAACTCATCCCCATCCCCCTATCTGGCCTGTCCAGGACGGATACATTCGGTGGTGCCCGGAGATTTCGTTCCGGTTTCGGAGGAAGTTGAGGACTGTAAGACGTGTTACTGTTAGAGACGAAGTCAACCCCTCGACTGGTAGGAGGACTGCCGACAGGTTCATATCGATCATTCGTCGAACTGGGGTCATCTTCAATACTAATACCCTCACTCAATCTTGACATCCCGAGCCGATCACCGGAAAAGTAGGCCGGGTTGTCAAGGGAACTGTGCTTTGGCAGGGGCATGTGATTAAAGTCCATGCTCCTCGTGGACATGCTACCGTCATCCTCAAAACTGTTATTGTCCACCGTAGAGTTGCTGTTCCTGTCCCCTTCCTCGGGGTCAGTGTCAATGAATTCGTATCGATGTTGCTCCTCGTCGTTCAAATTCAGCGGTGGGCTTTTGGATAAATCATTCGAGGTTTCATTAACTGTTATATCAATCCGCTGTTGTCGGAGATGGACAGGTTCAGGGGTTAATAGGGGATCAAATTCAGCGATTACAGAGTTTCTTGAGGTCAAACTGGAGATGGAATTGTTGTTTGTGGTGTCACTCGAGGAGGACTGTGCATTGATGTTGTCTAGAAGGATGACACTCCCGTCTTCAATCGCCACATCGTCGTATTCATGGGGTTTCTTACAGGAGGAGTGTCGTTCACTTCCAGCGCTGCTTCGATTCGATGAGCTCCGTCTAAGTTCTACTTTCACATTTCGATCAAAACTGCCGAAAGAGTCTGTGGTCTCTGTGGATGAGGCAAATGACCTTCTCTTCAAGTCCGAGTCAACGCCAGAGGTAGTTGGCTTTTTAGAGTGCTTAGAAAATAAGTCGCTGATGTCGAAGGCAGTTGCGTCAAATCTGCTTTGGCCGTTCTTCTCCTTTTTAGACGAGGAAATGGATGACTCAGCCTCTCTGTATAACTTCTCAACGTTAGGAACGGTCGTCCTCTTGGCATCCGAGAAGTTTTTATTAGGAGGAATTAAGGTGTCGGACCCGAATGACCCTAAGGTTAAAGGTGCAGTGGCAGAAGTCTTCGGTGTATTACTCATCAAATTTATTCCCGTAATAGAGCCAGAGTCAGAAGAGGAGTAGGAAGAGATCGGTTCGTACATCGAGTCTTCCATTGTATTACTGACTGAGGCCGTAGGGCAGGAGAGAACTTTCCCCAGTGGCTTCTTCTCTTTGAAGTCGAATTCGTCGACATTTGACAGTTCCTCCTCAAAAGGTGGGAGAGGGAAGTTAGAGTTTCGACTAGTTGAGGATCGGATAGGAGCTTCCTTCCGCCTCGCACTCAGAGCCCCTGCCAGTTCGGAGGACACCGGTCTGGCTGGAGGCGGCTCCATGTAATGCTCCGACTCATCTGATGACCCTGTCGTCGTAGTTGTCGATGAGGAAATTGAAGACAGGGTGGAAATCCGCCTCCGCGTCTTCTCGTCCAACTCACTGAAGGGAGAACTGAAGGAAATGGCCGAGAGACCACCGTCACCAGCAACAGCAACAGCAACATCACCGCTGCTTCTGGGTGAGCTGAATTCCGAAGCCACGACCTCCGCCTCCCCAATGCTCTTCTCAAACTCCGTGTCAAAGGGATCTTGGAGCTGATTGGCCAGCTTAAAGATATTTATTGTTCCTCGTTTAGGATCCTTAGGGGTGGCTGAGGGCGAGGGGCCGGGGATGCTGTCATAGTCCAGTGTGTCCTTGTCCTCCTCGCTCTCCTCTTTTGCGTCAGTCGTGGAGGAGGAAGTCTGTTGGACTTCGGAGTTGGAACTTGTTTTTGTGGTCAGTCTTTGTATTAGCTTCCGAGGGAATGGCACAGGTTTGTTAGTTGCTGGGGTGGGAGGTGTTGGAGGGGTACATGGGTTGCAATTCACATCCCCTCCTCCTCCTCCCGTCCATGATTCCGAGTTAGAATTCGGTGTGAATGGGTTGGAGTTCGTACTTTCAATGAGGTTTTGGTTTATTCGACGTGGAAGTGGGACGGGCTTCGACCCCCCTCCGCCTCTTGTCTCCATCCCCTCCAGTTTCATCCGACAGTAGGACTGCCCCTTGGAACCGACCCTTGAGGTCTACTTCGGAGTTTGTGCTCCTTATCTTCTCATCCGATAACTTCACCTCTTCTTTTTCTACTTTGTGGCTCTACTTTCTTCATCAATTCCATAATTACTTAAATATCCATTACTCTCGGCAAGTTTAGTATGTCTGGGCACTGGAATCAACAATAAAATAGACAGAGGTTACTTTATTTCCTTAAATCATAACTTCATAATTATTCACATTCAATTATAAGCAATGGTGGATTCAAATATCATTCAAATATGTGTCGGAAGAATCCTACAGAGTTATCGTGTTTTTTTTTATTATAAAAATTAACCCTCGAGTGAATGTAAATGAATGAGGGCTAATGTCATAGCAGTATGTCCTTATATGGAAGGACCATAATAGTAATGAGATAATCCGGATAATATCTCTTTATAGAGTGTCTACGAAAGACGGAGCTGAAAGGTAAATATTTATAATTTATCTCAGACTTAAATCAGTTAAATCCTCCTCATGTAAACAAATCGTCCTCTGCCATCAATTCCATTTTTGCCAACCTAAACAGGGACTCATAGGTCCTATTAAAACCACGAAGGTCTTTGACATACAATAAAGCCGACTCGTTAAAACCAACAAAGTGGTGGTCCGTAGTATGTCCCTGATTTTGTTCCTTATAGTCATTAACAACCGAAATGAAAATGATTATTAAGGGAAAATCCCTTGACCTTTTCAAAAAAACTCAAAATTTCATTTTTCATGTGAATCTATCATCAGCATTTTTCAAAGTTTGTACACTTGGAGTTAAAAATGATAGTCCAAAAAAGTCTAAAATCTAAAAAAAACTTGCTTATCGCCAAGATTTCCTAATCGTAGAATTTCTTTTAGGAAGTTTTGACTGTTAATTGATGGACTTGTGCATTTATTTATTTGGTATCTATCTAGAAAATTTGCGTAGTAAGTTGCAGAATAAGTTGCAATTGCATGTTTGATTGATAGTAGTGGAGATTATAAATGAGTTTGCGGTTATGGTGATTATTTGAATGGCTATATACTATGGACAGGAGGGTCTTTAAACTCCAAGATAAGAGGACAGCTGGTATTTATCCTCTTATCTCCCCACTTATCTCCTCCTGTCTAGTCATCATAACGGATAATCCACCTCAGTTGATGAAAACAAGAAATGTGCAGGTGGAGTTCAACTTCACCTTGAAGAACGAAATCCCGAAAATAAACTTTAACCTTTCCAAACTGTATCCAAACTGGATGGATTCAATTGATTAAACTGACCATGGTCAACATTTGACCTCCCTACGTCTAAAACACTTTAATTATCCTTGTTTCTGATTACGCATTCTGATTCTGTGATTAAGAGAGGAAAGGATTGTATTTTATCCCTTGAACTATTGACCAATTCATGTCCAATCCGACGAATGATCAATAAGGAAAATAAATTTAGTCCACAGTCCACTCCGTTTCTCCGTATCAAACTACTAAAATAAATAGTCCAGTTAAAAAATTTTAATTAAACCTAAATTCCAACAAGTAAGTAAACTAACAAGTCAATTAAACCTCTCCTTCTCTTACAATTCATCCTAAATAAATAATCATTCATCATTAATAACCTTTAAAATGATTGGATACATAAAGAGACTTGAGGAAATGTAGAAGAAGACTTACGAAGGGAACTTAAACGTCTAGAAAGTCCACTTCCTCGACTAAATCATCTTGAACCAGAGTGGACGGAGGCGAATTCAGGAAATCCTTCGTGTATTCTTGATCAGGAATTAATAATCGGATAATTATCGAAACTCCTTTGTTGTTGTTCGGACTGGACGTTTAGGATGTAAATGAATAGGAATAATGGGAGAAGATGATAAGAGACTACAATCTCTATATTTGATAAATATGTAGATAAGAGATGTTCAATAGAGATTCATTCAAGTCAGAGAACAAACAAGACATGTGGACCAAAGCCGCCCCTCCGATTAACCAACACCACCCAGCCCAGTCACACCTCACATGTCATGTCCACACAACACGCACGTCCAACAAATCCACAAATCCACAATCCGTAGCTAAACCCAATTTCCAGGGTCTTAGATCCAGAAATCCTTATTATAAACCTTCATCAAGCCCTTTGTCCAGGTTGTGTTTATTATTCCGTCATCTTATTATCCTTTGATTTCCATGTAATAATGGCAGTGGCAGTTGTTCCTTGTTCAGCCAAGACTATTTTTATTATTATGTAGTCCCCACTGGTTTTGTGGTCAACCGGACTTCCTTGTTTGCGACGCTTTTGAGTTTTGACCTCCTAAGGTTGCAGGTGAAGGGCTGGAAATAGAGTTTATATAATTAGTCCGGCTCCGTAAATATTATTACCCTGTGTATGTATTTAATGCAGTATATATGTATTATTAGATAGACTAACCCCATTCAGTTGGTAGTTAGTTTGTTAGTTAGTTGGGCTAGGACGAGTTAGTTAAAGTTAGACAGACTGGAAGAAGAATGACTAACTCAGAAGGCTACTCTGAGTAATTGATGACTCTGGCTGGGCATGGCACGTAAGTCCAGTCAGTAAACATAATTATAATGTATTAGTCAGGCTCCTACTGTCAGTGTCAGTTCGTCTAACACTTGTAACTTGTAACGTGTGTTCCTTCTTGTAGCTAAAGCACTATTAAAGGTTAGTCAGGCTGTTAATTGGTAGATGGATTCCTCCTCTATTGTCCATTAACTCCTAACCCTTCTGTGTAAATAAACTGGAGTGAATGAATTATTATTTAACTTATCTTCCATAATTACAGAGTTTAGCTTACGAACTTACATTTATTTATTTCCCATGATTGTGATCATCTTCGTTAGTCCTCCTAGTTCTGTATGATATTATTATGGGGTCTATCTACTACTTAAAATGTACTGTATGGCTGTCTCTGTATCACATGTTGCATAGGGTACAGTCAAACCTCGCCTAAGGAACTTGTATGGAATGGATAGGGTAACCTCGACAGAATCAGATTAGAATTAAATTAATTCATCAATACCCTACTACCAAAATGTATCCTAATCCCAATCCATGATTTTAATAGGGAGTATACATTTCAAATACATAATCCCAAATTAATCAGATTGACTTAATCCCGTATACGTAATCATAATCCATTTACAACCATGGGATTCTTCAACCCTGGGATGGGAACCTTTTAATAAAATGTTATGTATACAATGATTTTATGCATCGTCATTAGCCGAATGTCAATTGATTCCTTTGTTCTAACTTTTCTTGTTGATATTTCTGTTTGATTTTATTGTTCACATAAATGTACTAACTGTTATAAAAAAACTGTCTGTTTATAATGTCAACTAAAATTTTTAGACCCCGGTATAGAATGACAGGTTTTAGTATCTGTAGTTTAGGGTCTTAAAATATATATTTTTTAAATTTAAAGGCATTTAAATATTAGTTATAAGCTCAATCCTTCATTATTTTTTTTTTTTACATAACATAAGTCCCATAAGAACTTTAATATTCCAACAGTATAGATTTTACGTTGGATCGAAGGAACTGGAACAAGAAGCGGTAGGACAGTTCCTTATAACGGGCTTTGACTCTATTTTAAATGTATGTCTTCATCCTCCTCAATACTGTTCAGGGAGAAAAGTCTAGCCGTCTACCCCATTCCATTTCATCTGTAGTATAGAATAGAGGATGCCGGACATGCTTAGGACCTTATTTGGAGTACCTATAGGAAAGGGTTGTTCTTTCTCAGAAAGTCCATGTTTTTATTGCAATTTTCCTCATTGTAATGTAATAGTGTAGCATAAAAATAGGAAAAGCCGAAGGTAGGTTGGAAAAACATCGTAAAATAAAAGAGGACGAGGGGGAAATGGCAAAACAATTTCTAAACTTTTTTCAGGCCTTAAAGAAGAACTCGGCTGCAGAGATTATTCCTTGCAGACGGTTGATATTATTTAAGCTGGGATCTTGTGACAATTCCTTCTTATCTCCAAAGTCCCGTAAGTAATGATATACAAACCTGACTGTTTCCTGGCTTATTTATTAACACTACATATATGGATTACAGGATATGGAACTCATACTCCCCAAATAATCAGAGAATAGCTCTACATCTGACATGTCTTTAAAGATATTGTATTCCTTTGGAACAACAGCATTTTAAAAAATATTTTCAAAACATCATCAGTATGTAGTGACAACTTTAATTTTCTATTTGTTCTGGGAACGATTTGACAAGTTTGAATAAAATTGTGATGATTCATCGATTGAATTCCTTTATTAAAGCCTCTTTCCTAGCCCATTAACACATTCCTTTCTTCTACTAACGACACTATGACTTAAATATCACTAAACCGCGTCAACTAACAACATATTTGTATAGATCGGTTAAATGGGATCCGATTAAGGGGGATACATTACCGTTGTTATGCCAGGGCAAAATTCCTGTTCAAATGGGGATGGGCCTATTGGCCAATTATTTTAAAGGATGCAACAGCATGGCTATATTATATGAAGAGAAAGCGTGTATGCAAGGAGTATGAACTGTTTCACGGCTGTATAAGAAGTATGGGTTGGCTCGGAATGCAGATAAATCAACTATGAGGTCTATTGTATGTAATTGCGGATCCGGAGGTTAATTGTTTATTGTTCGGTGGATACTGAGCTGAATAAAGAGTGCCTAGGAATCATTGATAGCCTCGTCCATTGTGAACTGGCATGCCAGAGGAGAGATCCAAAGGTACAGGGTTCACACACTTCGCACCGTTGCAAAAGTCAAAACAGCAGAGCTGCTGGCCCGGGCAGTCCACGTCGATCTTGCATTGGGCGTTAGGGGTTGTGGGGCACAACTTGCTGTCGTCCATCTTTAAAATTGCTGCTGGACACTGACCGCTGTCCTTTGCTACAAAATATTCAAGCAGTCCAGACAAATTATTTACATTCAC
Organism: Desoria olivacea; assembly: GCA_034695115.1. Classification (NCBI taxonomy): domain Eukaryota; kingdom Metazoa; phylum Arthropoda; class Collembola; order Entomobryomorpha; family Isotomidae; genus Desoria; species Desoria olivacea. The sequence continues at coordinate 44,667 of JAQFZA010000161.1, forward strand.
AAGCCAAGTAGGACTTTATTCTTTACATGTCAACTTACTTCGTAGGTCACAGGACTTTTTGAAGCATTTTGCCAACTTGTTGGGTCGGGGACAGACGCACATTCTGCAGTCTTGGTAAACCATCAGGCTGTCGGGAGTGCACATGACGGGAGGGGCTGGAATGTAAATATTCAAAGTTTAAATACCAAGCACTCTATTTCCCAAGGATTTTCGGGAGATTTGATTATAAGCTGGTTAATTTTCGTAACCCAATGCCCTTTTAAGTCTGGAAAAGGAGACAGTATGGGACTCTTGCAGAGATGGACATCAGGGCTAGCCTTTTTTTCTTTTAAAAAAATGACATAAAAATTTGAATAGCTTACGACGCTTTTGTAATTGTTGTTGGAAAGGTGGCCGCATGCCCCGATTAGCTGAGGCCGTTCCGGACAGGAAGACGCAGAGGGAAGCGACGAGAAAGGCGGACGGGTTCATTTTCACGGACTTTGTGGCTCCAGTATTTCCTGCCTACTGCGGTTTCAAATCCCTGCAGCTAATTTCAAGACAATGGCATATTTTATTGGATTTTAAGTTGGATTTGAAGAGTGCTCTTGGCCCATTTACATTTAGGAAACAAAGAGAACAATTGAATTATTGTTCAAAAATAACATCAAAAATAAAAATATAATGAGGAACAGAAATTATTCTCGTATTCAATAGATGCCAATGTGGAGAAAAAATAGTATGGAAATTATGCGGAAACATTAAAGAAATCTGGTACGTGTATAGGACATCCTATATAGGACTCCTACTATCTTCATAAAAAAGTCAACCAGTATCAATTTGGACAAATTTTATACCGTTTTGACCAAAATTTGATGCTAAATCCGAATATGCAATAAACAATTGGGTGACACAGACCAGATTTCGAGATAAACCCCGAAGACCGGGTAACAATCGGATGTATAAAAACGTCGACTAGCATCAATTTGGATATGTGATACACGACTTTGATCGAAGTTTAATGTTATACCGTAAATCCCGGTTTAGATCCCCATGGGGACTTATTTGTTCAACTCAAAAATTAGGGGGGGGGAACTATT
>JAQFZA010000162.1:0-45691 GCA_034695115.1 Desoria olivacea
GTCTGGACCTGAATCACTCCTTCCTCAATCGTATTAAGCCGTTGAAGCTGAACCATGTAGCCAAGATCAGGGTCGAAACTGTTGTCCAGTTCAAGCCAAGCTTTATGACCCACGATTTTCTTCCAGGAAGCATTGACATTGCTAGGTCCAGCCAGATTTGTCATATTGCTGGGGTGCATGCACACCAGGTGTTGCAAGCCTTTCTAAATGACCACAAGTGTAAAAGGGGGTATTAACTTATTATTATACTAACACATTGTATACAATATATACTTTTAACGTATATTGTTTTTAGACAGAGGACACCCAATTTCGAATAGGTTCTGCGGACCCTGATTATACACGAAAACACGAAGATTAGCTTGCATCATCACATCAGTCATAGAATTTCATTAGCAGCGGCGGATTGGATCCAATCATATTGGACTAATGGAGATCTTAAGTCATCAATGTCAAATAAATGTCAATGCAAACTTGCAAGAGGTTAGTCGATGACAGAGACTATAGTCTAAACCAGACTAGAGGTCAAGAAAACGACAGAATGGAGATAGTGTATGACTTAACTTTAATAAAGAGGGACAGTTAGTATTAGGACATCAATTGAAGTTCAACCAAGAAAAACAATAATTGTATCTGAAAATAACAACCAAGGGCCGTGGATTCTTCAATTAAAATTAAGGAAGAAGGACAAGGACATGTGGGATAGCTATACGAAGGATTGACAAATAAAAATTGACCTTACCAGATGAAAAAACATATTCCTCACCGGGTTGTGGCACCTCTGGCGCCAGTTAAGCGAAAAAAATAGTCAAAATATGTAATTAAAATTGCACAACGTAACGTCACCCCAAGCACTTGGCAATTGCCGATTGTTTGTACTTTTTACTGTGTATGTACTGAGCTGGCTGCCGTGCCGCTGTTGAATGAATTTAGTAATGTGTTGTGGGTTAGATGCTTCTAACCACACATGCAACAACGGGTGCGCCGCACTTTTGCAGGTGCGGAGAAGGTGCGGAAAAAATTTTCCGCACCGCACCCGGTGCGGTGCGGGTGCGGTGCGGGTGCGGTGCGGGAAAATTTTTAGAAGCTGGAGTGCGGGTGCGGGTGCGGTGCGGGAATAATCAGGATGCGGGTGCGGAAATACAGGGTGCGCCGCACTTTATCATGGGTGCGGTGCGGGTGCGGTGCGTTAACCTCAAGTTGCATTGTGTGTTCTAACTAGAATTTAGTAATGTTGCCTTCGTTTGAGGGAGTTGTCGCTCACAGAAAAACATCAATTCAAATCCCCCGTTCCGTATTTCTGAACGTGAGACGAAATGGAAATTAAAGGCATAATTTAGCCATACGGAAACTCGTCCGTTATTTATACTAATAATAGGACCACAATTTAACTCACTCACTCACTCACTCTGTCGTGACGTCATATGGCTATAGATAGAACCATAGTTCCCAACCTCTCACGTCAACTTTGAATAGCTCATTCGAACCGTCTATGCATTGACACCACTGATAAGGAGCATTATTAGCTCGCCTATGTTAATAGGATTGAGAGCTTATGATCTCGGTGCTGTCCGTCTGACAACACGGCTGGATCAAAATGAACCCCCAGCAAGAGCACACTGGAAGCTTTGGAAGCAGATCGGATTAGAATCAACGTTGATAGCAACGCTTAGAAGCACTTTGCTTATAACATCACTATTACATCATGTGCGTCTGAGTAAATTTCGGAACATGTAAATGTAGACATTTGGGAACTCGGTCTAATAGTTAATATGGCAACGTTAACAAAAAATTCAAAATATCTCATAAAATGTAAAAACTTAGAGGCGTTTACAAACACAAACAATTTGGAGCCCTTTAGATATTTTTTATCATTAAGACATTTTCAACCTAAACCGTTATTCAATTTTCAAGAATTCCTGGAAAAGTGAACAAATTAAGGATGGATGTAAACGCAGACCTCCAAGAGCATTTTTGCATTTGATTGTATCGCTATGGTATTTTTTGTTTGAACAAATAATTAAATTTCAAAACGTCTTATACGACCATAATAGAAAGTATAGAGCTAGGGTCACCGGGGGCAGGTGGACACGTTGGCTCATAACCGACCGTTTTATATCAACGGCTCCATGCTTCCTTCCTCATTATATAGAGCTAGGCTCACCGGGGCAGGTTACATGGTAGCCCATAACCGACCGTTTTATATCAACGGCTCCGGGGCAGGTAGGCACGTTGGCGCATAACCGACCTTTTTAAATCAACGGCTCCACGCTTCCCCTCTCATTATATAGAGCTGGGCTCACCGGGGGCAGGTGGGCACGTTGGCTCATAACCGACCGTTTTGAACCAACGTACAATGCTTCTTCGCTTTTTATAAAGAGCTAATCTGGACCTGGCCAGGTTGTCACGTTAGCTCATTTTCGATTCCAAAGACTCTTTTAGTACCTGATATTTCTCCGTTGGGGCGAGCTCTTTTTTACGTTTGTAACGTTTTATTGAGCTAGGCTCACCGGGGGCAGGTGGGCACGTTGGCTCATAACCGACCTTTTTAAATAAACGGCTCCATGCTACATCTCTCATTTTATTGAGCTAGGCTCATCGGGGGCTGGCGGGCACGTTGGCTCATAACCGACCGTTTTGAATCAACGTCCAATGCTTCATCGCTTCAGCATTTGTACGGTAGTTTCGATTACATAGAGTCTTTTAGCATCGGATATTTCTTTGTTGGGGCGAGCTCTTTTTTACGTTTGTAACGTTTTATTAGAATCAAATGAACTTTTGAATCGTCCAGAGGTAAAAAGGTCAAAAAATGTTTTTTTCAACAGTGGCTTATAAAATCAACCACAAAAAAATGACATTGGCTGTTTCGAAATTTTGACCTGTGACCTCAAAATAGGTCAAAGTTGAGACTTGAAAAGAGGAATTAGATACGCTTTCAAGATGCACATGTGAGTTCGAGTAGGCTCTTGGTGGTGGTGGTGATGACGGTGATGATGTCTTGTCGAATTTGTCGATTGTTCAAGTTTGGTCGATTTTTCAAATTTTGTCGAATTTGTCGATTTTTCAACTTTTGCCAAATTTTACAACTTTTTATTTATTTTCTATTATGGCTGGGAGGGAGAAGTGTGGTTGGCCAGAATATAAGGGGAATGATGGAGGTAAGCGGATGATAGGGTAAAAAACTGAACCCTCGCCGGTCTTAGACTGCGGAAGCGGTACTGAGTTCTCCGTGCCTAAGTAACGCTCAGCGTCTATAGAAGCCCATATGGACTTGCAATTCACTTGTCTATTATAACTAGTCATCGGTGCCCGTCATAACGGGCATCGCGAAGTCTTAAAAATTCAATTACGACCCTGAGAAAGAAATTGACATCGTATTTTGGAGATAATTTGATGTGTGCAGAAGCGTCTGCTGAATATGGCAAAACCATATCCACCCAGGGCAAGGGAACGGGGACCCCCTTCTGCATGTTGCCCCATTTGCTCTTTCTTTGTCTTGTGTGGGCGTCAAAAATATCCATTTTAGTTAATGTATGTTTATTCTTGCATTGTCAGCTTTTCTCTCGTTATTCCAAGCGTATTTTCGGTTTCTGTTTTTGAAATCATTCATTTACAATGTCATTGTGATAGTAAAGTTGTCTATCTCAGTAAAATATCTTTGTACACAACATTTTTTGTGAATACTTTTATTGAATTTTAGTTTGAATTTATTTTAAATTTAGTTTCTAAAATCCATCTTATGCCTACCTAGGCTGAAGTGTCAGCTGATGAGGCCAATGTACAAAACCTCCCCATGCACTTCTTACGCATCCGCCCGTTGGCACACATATGCATAATCAGTCATGGAAGCAACTAAATACAAACAGAATGACCGAATCGGACCTGACTTAATCTAAGGCCGACTTGAAACAGAAAATGTGTTTTTTCCATCTCCCCCCCCCCCCATCTCCCCCAGACGTTCCTCAGTCCTTGTGGAGGCCAAATCTTGTGTTAATGAGCCGTTATGGCCATTATTTTGTCCGTCAGCCATGCAAACATAACATTCCAGGAAAGGAAAGTGATTTTACGATGTATTTTATAATCCGGAAAATCGTCGACTTCTAGACATTCACATCCCTTCCAGAAATCTGGACAAACTGAGAAGCATCGTCCATGTAAAATGTAAAGTAGTTCTGAATCATTATTAAACCATGACTGCCCCTGCTCCTTACAATCCTACGCTTTCTCCTCAGTCAGTCCTCCTCATGTAAATATATTATTATGATATCCTCTTCCCTCATATCTTCATCATCTCAATCTCCTCTCCGTTTTCATTGCATCTTCGGATTCTTAAAACTCTTAATATCGTCTCCCTCGTCTTGGCTTTATATTGCCATTTCGAATGAAAAGGCCCAATTTCAGTTGACTACAAATCTTGTACAAACCTCTGAAGAAATGGAACTTTTCCCCCCGTTCCAGTTCTTAATTTACTCAAAATAATAATGCAGTCTGTATATATGTCCACTTCTTCGTAATGGGATAATATATCACATCAAGCGAATAGGTCGGATACAAGATAAGGACTAACGGTTCTGTTGAGATTGAATTTTCTCCCATGATTAGAAAGGCAGCTTAAAAATTGCAAGATGATTGGATAACGGTCATGAATCCTAATAAATGCCCCTCTGTCAATGGCATGCGGGTGGGATTTATGCCGATGGTGAATTGGTAATTAGTGGCCTGAGATTGGAAATCGGAATGCATGGAATGGAGGATTCAAATTCCCAAGGCCCCGTTTCTACCATGTGGAAAGATTTCATCTCCCTGGCCTTATAGTCAGGAATCAGGAGTCTGGTATGGTTTTGGCGAGTGAAATGTACAAAAAATACACAAGAGAATTTTCTAAGAAAACGTAAAGAGGTGTATAAGAGAGTGAAACATGTAGATCATCAATCACCCAGACTGAGAAGTGATCACGAAGGGATTTCGGCGCTTAAGGCCCTTTGGCCCCAACACGTACTTACCCATAGGAGAGTAGTGTGCAAGGGGATTGTGCCCATGGGTCACCACGGGGCTTGGGCCACAGTTTCCCACTTCCCACCGAAACTAATCTGATGTCCCGTGGAGTAATCGTAATCGGGCTGGACGGGGATGTATGATCAGTCAGAGATATTGAATGGAACGCTGGAACCACACCGAACCGAGAGCTAGAATCCAGAATGTGCTTCTATTGCTGTTTCTATTGCCATTTTAGGATAAGGACATTGTCTATATACTCCTACATGTACATTAGTATGTGCAAGGGCTCTTTTAAACCATTATTTCTTCCCTTCTCATTCCTCTTTATCAGTTTTATGGGGTTATAGTAACTCCAGGCTGGGGCAACGCATTCTCCCTGATGGTCACCCTTGATATAGACAAGCTGGTCACTCCGTCCTTTCTTCCTTATCTCTCAAACTTTCTCTCCCTTGTCTCCGAGTCCGGAGTCTTGATGTCCTTCAAGTTTAAAAGGCTTTAGAATGAAGCATTATCTTGAGAGAAACCAGCCACGCCCAAAATGTCCAATTTTTTTCTTCGGAAATGAACTCTCTGAACTCCAGCTGAAGGAAATCTGATTAAACTTCTTCCGGAGTCAAGTCAACATTTTTATTTCTATGTGGTTCAAGAATTCAATTTGAATCTCTCGTTGTTTGAACATCTCTAAGGCAAAGATACTTTTTAGCGAGGCTAGTAGAGCCACAGGATCGAGAATGAATTACACATCCGTTCTTTTCGCAGGTAAAATCATAATATTTTAGACGGTTGAAGATATGCAAATGAAAAATTGCCAATTGTAACTAACACGACAGAGAGATGTTCATAAAGTAATGGAAAGAGGATCTTTATTTTCGAAGAAGTGATATCAAATATGAGTGCAGCCTACGAAATGATATGAACAGTAACAGATAGAAAGACATGCCTACACTGGGACTCATAAATAGATTTACCACAGGAGTAAAAAGGCTGGGAAGTGAAATGTATAATTTACGGGGGAGTAAAAGGGAGCTTGTAAGAGAATCACTGAGTAGTAGGAGAGGATTTTTAAAAAAAACAGAGTATCATTTCATTTTTCATCACAAGGAGAAATTTCCCATCACATTTGAATGACAGTTGAATATTTTTCCTGGTTCATCTGGAAGTTGGAAAAGAGCGAAGAGAGAGTGGAGGATTTGATATCAGGAATCTTGAGACTTTGAGAGCTTGGGGTCTTCGATAAGATACGGACATACCGCGAATAGGGAATACTGGATGCATTTGTGTAGCCAGGAATTTTTAGGATATGACCAGCTTCTGTCTGGTACACAGCGTAATGGAATCTATAAGACTCAAGAAGTGAAGAACATCAGGCATAGATAGATGAGAGTCAAGAGTTTGGATGACTTGATGTAAGGAAACTGGAAATGCAACACCATTAGACACAAACTCGCCTCTTTTCACTTTTCGGCTTAACAAAGATGTTTTCTCTGTGATTTCCAAGTTACAGCCTTTTCTCCAGGCCTTACAAAGGGGACAAGGGTGCTTATGCAAGGAGGGAAGTACTACATGCAAAACTCATGCAACGAACCCCAACCGGCTCCGAGGAAGAAAAGAAAACACCCAGGCCTAATATCACATAGGAAGATGTTGATGATACAACAAATAAGGAAAGCATGTACACAGATCCAGCGTTTATGCATCTCTACGGGCTGTAAGTTTGTAAGTAAGTAAGGCGCGAGGTGATAGAGGGTCCCTATCAAGAATCAGGACAATCGCACCTATCTGAATCTGATGCCTTGCCAGGGAGTTCTGGAAGATATTGGCTGTAGGGATGATATTATTTGAAATGCCGGAATGCATCTAAGCTGTAGATACTGGAGTCTGAAGCCGGCTTCCGTACGCTCTACTCTGCTTTCTAAACACAGAGCTATCACACTTCTTTGTGTCCAATTTGGGAAATATATGGAACAACCTAAGAGGTATTTTACAAGAGAGAGAAATTTGATTTACTTTTATATTCCAGGGAGTCGTATATAAAAATTCCCTTTATCCAATCCTCCTCAATACTCCCTGTCTAGACCTATATTGTCTACTAACTGCTGTGGTTTTATTGTGTAGCAGTAGCGGAGATTCATTTATGGAGAGGGTTATATATATTGAGTTGTGCAATAGATCGAGTCAACCCGGAGACAAACAGCCTCTCATCTTCATGGAGCCAAAAGTCTCGTAGCCGCTTTCCTTTCCTCCTTGTCTTACTTAAGAACTATGAGAGAGAGAGAGGAGAAAGTCAGTCAGGCTGATGAAGAAATGTACAGATGTATAAGTATTCTTCTTACTTATGAGAATGGGCAACAAGAGGCCGACTCTCCTTCTTCATTTCACTTCACACTTACTATCTCTCATCATTTCTTTTAATTCCAGATCCCTTCAAACAAACAACCGCAAGAAAATAACTCAGCCAGCACATGGCCATACTTCACCTCTCCGGAAATCTTGGAATGGAGTCAGATCTAAATTACTTCGAAGTAAGGATAATATGTGACTCATGAAATGACCTCCTCAAATCTGTTGTATTTTTTTAAAAAATAATTTACGGCTGAATCACTGCAGCAGCAGTCATTTGAAATCGAGTCCTAAATTCAGCGTCTTGTCATCTAATCTATATTTGTTTAATCTATTTGTAGCTGGAAGATGTGCAGATACTATAGCTGGGTATTTTTGATGCGACAATTTATTTCACCCAACACTTCCTCGTTTCCAATGAGAATTTCAAGGAATTTGAATTTGAAACGTAAATTTGAATTTACTTTAAGAGGACGTATGCTAAGGTAGGAATGGTAGGATGACAAGTTGTATAATCTGTTGGTAAGTTCAAGCCAACTTGGTTTTGTAAACTGCAAGTTTTGTAAGCTAAGGACGCACTTCATTGACGTTGCAAAACTTTCACCCCCATTCACCACCTTGGTTGAATAGTGAATAGCCAGAGTTTGAATAGTCTTGGTGGTGACTCTATTTAAAGTTGAGGGACTGTGAGGCTTCCTTTGCTAAGTCCTTTGCTAATGCTAGGCGAGCTCATTATGAATCTACATCTTGATTACTAACCAATCAATCATGGATGCAATCTCTTTCATTCAATACAGGCGCTTTTGTAAGGCCGTCATGTCGGTGCATGACGAGGGCAAATATCACTTAGATTTCGTCACCCCTTCATTCCTAGTTCTGTCTTACTTAATCCCATAATATTCTCCAACTCAACTGAAGTTTCGAGTTGCGATTTTCAATTGAATTTTTTTCCTCACGTTTAGAGATAATTTTTTATATGTTGAGACGAAATCAATTCCAACTACCCAGAAAGGACAGATTTCAAACCTCTTGCTAAAATATCAATTTAAGAAGCAAGAGATAAGATAGAATAACATTGATCGTAAAAATACTCATTAAATGCGGAATAACATTCAATTTAATGTTTAGTTAAAAAGGATCATAAAGAAAATTGATTCCAAGACCCAGTTTCCTCACCCAAATACATAAATACATATTATTCATTCCCATAAAAAACAAACAGCCCAATGCATACCTGTTCGGATAAAACAACAGATCTAGATGGAATATGGAATAGGAGTCAACGACATTTACAAGACTGGTGCATCTGTAAATCTGTAGCTTGGAAGGTTGGCATCTGAGATTCCGTTTTATGGTTTGGTGTGCTTTGATATCATCAGTTTTCATGTCCTGTCCTCCTGGAATTCAATTTGATTTGTGTGTAAAGAGAAGGATGATCATCATGAGAACCACGGCATCTGTGACATATTGCATTCCAAGCTAATTATTTAAATTTTATTCCATAATTTACCACTTTTAGGAATTCTATCGAGTATTTTCAACCACTGAGAGGGATATGCATAATCCCATGGAATATATTCAGCTAGGCTAGAACCTAACGCCTATGGAGCTAAGAAACGGAATTTATGAAATAATATGATCCCGTGGGAAAGCCGAGAGGGGAAAGGCCATGAATATTGAACAAGATTCACTTAACCTTAGTCAAACATTGGTGGACGGCTTGATAGGCATTCTCGAGGCATCAAGTGGGACACACTTCACCTGTATCACAATCACTTACTACAGATACTTACCTATTCCTGGACACTTTGCCCTTGTCTATGTTCAGATATCCATCTGCATATCTGCTGATACGCTGACACAACAGAATTTAGTCCCCCCTTCCGTTCCGTATTGTTTCATAGTAGTGGTCTCAAATTAATATGCGTTGGCATATTTCCGATGATGTAGCTTAATTATCGCTCAAAATATTAAAGCCCATACATTTTATCAAAACTTGGATTTAATTCTCCGAAGATTTCTAGACACATTTTTAAGCAGATCGAACTACTTACGAAAAGGAACTTCCGTACCCTTTAGAATAAAAGATTTGAAGGTACAGACATCATATTCCTGAACTCCTGTAAAAATGCTGATGAGTCAACATTTCCCCTATTCTGTCATCATTACGAAGCCAAAAAAACGGAGGCAATGTTGACACAACATACCATCAGACCATCACCATTACCACCGCCACCTCCATGAAGTTACTTCGTAAGCAATTTTGGTTTGTAATGAGGTTAAAAAAAGTTTGGTCCGAGAACCGGACACATCCAGCTCGCCGAGAAAGGCCCGGACGTGAATACGCAATCCGAATATGCCTCCACCACCGCCATCGTCGACCTCTCATCCAGTCCGCAACTGAAGGTTTTTTTACCAGAAACCTTCAGCGTCCATCCTAAAGAATGCGGAATGCGTTAAGCGGAATTTGAGATGCTAATAGAAAAACGGGGTCCATATTGAACATCCGTAACCTAATGTAAATTGGTAATGTCGACGAGGCGTCGGGTGTGTTCCATGAAATGCTACCCAGCTATTGTATACCGTATATTGTAGTATCAGGATTTTCAGATCCGGATGTCTTGAAGTTTCCGACTGTGTGTGCGAAGATGTTTTTTTGCTTCTTTGAAAAGGGTAATGGGGTACAGTAGAGTGATAGTTTGACTCGAGGCATCATTGAATAGCACAGACAACATTTCTACAAGGCATTACTGCCTACTTATCTCCGAGTATTCACTTTAAACCTTAACGTCACATTTCTACCTTAGCAGCCTACCGTCTACAGCGTCAATGTAGATTTGCACACTGATACTTCCCCAGTTTTACCCCGGCTGATGATTCAAGAAGAAAAAAACGCTAGAAATCTCCATTCAAGAGGGAGTAAGAAAGCCCATTTCCTTTTTATATTTTTCTTCGCTTTCTCCTCTCCAATTTTTACTGTTTTCTTCCCTCATTTCTCCCATTTGTACACAGTGGTACAGTGGCAGTATATAACCGATTTTTGCATTCTATTTAAAAGGACTGTAGGACAGAAGAGAGAAATAAATAGTTGGGAAAGAATAAGGGGGAGGAGAGGAGATAGATAAGTTTGTATAAGATGTGGAGCTGGAGAAGTCTTTATCGAGGCAATTTATCCCTTTGCATTTTCCTACATGTTATGTCAGTGTGTATGTGTGCGAGAGAGGTTGAGTTGATATTAGGGAATAAAATGTGTCCCCCTTCCATATCCATAAATTCCATCAAATACCGACAATCAGAACTTCCCTTGATTTACACCAACATCAATTCCACCGTCAGTGCATCTTTTATAAACTCCTATTCCTAAAATAAAGCCCGTTTCCTGCGATCTGATCCACGACGCTCCTCCAACTTCCAAAGCTAACCCTTGTCTTCGTATGTATTCATTATGACCTTGTATAAATAGGGAGGCATGAGTAAGGAGATCACGTTCCCTATTATTGATACTACGGGAAGACGATATTGTTCATCGAGCCTCCTTCCTCGAAGCGTGAGCTACGAATCATAAGGGCTGGCCAAAATTGTACAATGTATTTAAAATAACTACGGAGCTATTTTGTAGTTTGTATTTTCAGACCTTCCCAAAAGCAGTTTTTTTAGTTTGCAAAGAGTTTCCAAAGCTCATTACATTTTAAGAAATTGCTCAAATTGGGATTGAAATGCTTTTGCAAGCACAATTGCATTTTACAATACAAAGTGCATGTAAGCAAATAGTCATTACATTAGCCATTCCAATACGCAATGGATTTATGGAATGACGTCTCATTACTATTTAAAATGTATAGAAAGGCCTGGACAAAAATATCATTTTAAAGCTATAAACTTTGCCCTTAACCGACGAAGGTTGTTAAATCAACGTCGGGTGAGTTTTCATATCCTGGCCGTCTGTAATCCTGCGGAGACTCGAATTCTCAACTCCTTACGCTCTCCTATAGATTAGAGATTGAGCGTTGATTGTGACTTTTGAGACTGTCCCAGTAAATACTAATAATAATCAGGTCGGTCGGAATACTTGGAGAAAGTGGAGTGGGGATACCTCCCGGGAGGTAGGGAGCGTGCCGGAGCATCATCAACTCCTCCAATATCTGGAGATTACTTTAACTTACTCCTTTTCATTATCACCTTTCTCTTATCAATTTTATCCATCTCAGCTCAACCATCTCTTTGTGGATTTGAGGAAATCCCAGAAGAAGAAGCCCCTGTAATAATAACCGATTTCGTTGGGGCAATACTCCTCCAGCCGTCGGATGTCGGATTGGTTTGGTAGTTGGTACTGAGACATTTCATGTTGTTTCCCCCCAACTCCACTTCCTCACAAGGACTCAAGTAGAAGAAGACGAAGACGAGAAGTCTTAAATTACGACACTAAAGAAAGCCAAAGGATCCCACTTCAAACTTTGCTGACTTGACTTACGATTTAACAAGAAGATGCTTCGGAGGCAGATTAAGCTTTTCTGGGATTTTGGATTTTCAAAAGCCTTCAATCGCTACGGCATTCTTATGCCTTGTCTCTGAATTGATGAGGAACGGTTTACAGTTTCTAACTGTCCCCCTATCTCGTGGATTCCTCCTTGTCGTTTCTCGTTTCATGTATGGCAAGCATATGTGATAATGTAACTTACGTTTACGTTAAAAGCCGAAAGTTCAGGACAATTTAAAAAGGAGTTTGACTTTGCTTAAAAAAATTCTACTATTTAATTCATGGCTTCATGAGAGTTAAAGGTTTTGCAGTAGCCGGGTAGCTCCTTTAGTCTAGTATTGAATTTTGTGGATTTGTTGGTTAGTTATCGAATTGAAATCTGTAGCTGGCAGTGACTTCCCCCTTTTCACTTACCTGTACGAAGGCCATAAAGAAAAAGGAGTTTTTAGCCTGATTGGCCATCCTGCCTGTATTGAACATCCAACATCGAACAGAGAGATAAACACGTATGGTAGAATACAAACGGTTGAGTCTTTTGTTTCCCCGGCCAGCTAGACGGCCCATTTGGCTTCATGCCTCTCCAACTTTCTCTCTCCCTCGATTTCATCCAACAGACCGAAAGGGAATCAGAACAATTAAGGAATCAATATATTTCTCATACAATTAAAGAGGGTTTCAACCTGGCCTCGTTGCACCTACAATCAAGAATACAATACAACCTCGACAGCCAAAAGCTCCTACCGACTTGGCCGTACCAACTAACTATCCAATCCAACGCCAACCCCATTAACTTCTTCTTTATCAACAAGCAATATCTTATAGACCGGTGCAGCAATTAAACGAGACGAGACTATTTGCCAAGACACAAGATGCTAATAAATTAAATTAAGTATGTACTTTGGTATCTATTTTTTGGAATCGTATATAAATACGGCCACATTTCATCGGTTGGAATTCACTTTTCAAAAAATAAATCGCATTTCCTCAAGATTTTCAAATTCGCATAAGCCCAACTAAATGATAGATCCAACAATGTTGATACAGAATCAGAAACACATCCCATCAAATTGTAGGTTAGGCTTCCTAAAGATTATCAATCAGCAAAGTATGTTGATTTGAGACCGTCCAGCGTTGAAGAGTTGGCTGGGTCAAGGACACTAGATGAGTGATTAGGATTGTCACGGTGGATTTTGTGGAATCCGTTAGTAAAATATTGAACGAACTATAACTCCACCATAACAAAATATCTTCTATCTTCAGGAGGGTGAATATAGATACGATTAATTAAATGAATATCGAACCAAAAACAGACAAAATGGATAAATTTAGAACCTGCATGTGAACTGTTTGTAAACTATTTTAAAGAAAAATGTAGGTAATCTTTTCCTTGCATTTTGTGCACTTGATTTCACGAAGGATTCAACAGTACGCTTGTTAAAGAAAGTGCTACCGAATAAAATAATCCACGTGAAAGTACATTGGCCTAAAAGCTGAAATTATAGTGTAAAAATAGCAGGATGAAGTAAAGCCTTACATACTGACATAGTGGAGTAAGTGCGTTCGTATATTTGTGTATTAGAAGAGAAAGGGAGGGGAAAGGTGATTCGGCTGGTCTATACATCCTGTCCTCCTATACATGTCAGAAGGTGACTATACCACTTTACCCGAACTGCCTCTAGCCCTCCTGGCATTCAAATTCATCCAAGAGATCAAATTAGAGTGTGATTTATGCAATTATGTGAAGTTTTGGGAGAGTTTACTTTGAAATTAGATTTAAGTGATGCGGAGCCGTCAAACTTGTTATTGTAAGTTTGTTGGAATGGTGAGATTGGAGCTGAAATTGTGAAGGATGGCCACCACCTCCTCACCATCCTTTGCAGTAGCTGCTTTAGTATTTACCAGAACCAGCTAAGCTATTCATGGTATATTATGGTACACAAGGTAGTAGAGCAGAGGAACAGGAGAAAGCTAGGACGTTAGTTAAGTTACAGTTATACAGATACATACTTTTACTCTCTGCTACATTGTACTTCATCCGACTCTACAGGATCCAGTATGTAGTAGATTGATATAAGGTAACTAGACGAGTCTTGGTGTAGTTGGAACTAAGAGCAAATTAGCCTTTGCTTCTCCGTTTCATCAGACATCCCTGGATATAATTTCCTCCACAGCGTTTGGAAATGCATCCACGCCCGATGCCCGATAAGTCCGGAGGTCGAGATTGGGCAGGCAGGAGCGTTTAGACTTGTACAGTCTAGGAGGGAGTAACTAATAATATAATATATTAGCCTTACTCCTAAATGCATTGGAAGGAGGGGGTAAAAGAGAGGCAGGATGGACATTTACAAAGATTCGTTACGATAAGTTAGTCATGTCTGAAAGCGATCAGAGCCGTTTGTATTAGAGAAGAATGGAGAAAGCGGAAGTAACCAGCCCATCCGGTTTTGCTAAAGACGCGAAGCCACCCAATTTAATTTACTTACTTAAAGGGGAAACCACAGGAGGATATGGATAGTTTGGATGGAGGGAGGGCGATGGATCTACTTCTAGAAATCGTAAACTTTTATCTAATCTTAGTCCCTTGTCTGTATGTGTGTTCTGTGCTGTTATTATTATTATAGTCTACGTATAGTGAGGGTGATGGATTGGATTGATCAGTTTGGACTCGCACATTAATTTCCCCGAATGAATTTCATCTGCGGGAGTGAGTGGCTCTCCTCGCATTAAGAATATTATATTTTTGAGAAAGATAGGAAGAGACTTGAAGGAGCTTAACGGATTTCTCTCCTTCCTTCGTGCCCTTGTTATTCCCTATTATTTCCTTGATGGATTTTCTCAATCGGTATTTATCTACTTGTCAGGTTGCCCAGGCTCAAACTCATAGAGACAAGGAATCCAGCCTCATCCCACACACCCTTCTAGTACTTACCGAGCTTTGGAAACAAAGGCAATATTTTATTGAAATCCTCCAACCCTTTCCTCTAATAATAAAAATGATTTACTCCTGCATTGTTAGGGAAGCTCACATGTCACTTTCTTTGTTTCCTTTCCACCGAACTCACTCGCCTACTTATTAGCATTAGGATGATGAGCTCACAATCAGATTCTACAGCCTTGTTCAGGAAGGAGGTTATTGGTAAACTTTGTCAATTCCTATGAAACCATTTTTCATGCCTTGTTAGAAATGTCAGATTGGATTGACGAAGACAATTTATACATTTTTTGTAGAGGTGAGTGGTTGTGGGGAAAATCCTTATCTGCTTGACCTCGCAGTATTGTAAGATCTAAGTTGTTTTTTTTATTCCAACTTTTAAACAAATTGTCGATGCCGATTTTCCCCATGGCTAGTGCAGCGGGATAGACGGCTACAATTTAGCTCAGCAATAGTGCACAATTGAGCTTATTTTCTAATACAAAGTTAAAGTAAGAAAATTCAAAACCCAAACAAATCCAGTAGAAAAATTTACGTGATACCTCAACATCGTTAAAGATTAGATTAATGTGTTGTTAAAAAATGCCGAATGTAAAAAATTAAACTGTTGAAAAGCATCACAAGTACATTCTAATATTAAAATAATATCCTACCTTGTCAAAGGTATTTTATCAGCAAATTAAAGACAGTTTTCAGAACTAAAAAAAAGTAAACCTACCACTATGCTAACCTAATATCCTATACTGACAATCGAATATGCCACAATTTCCAGATCTCACCCAAACAGATCATCTCCTCCTTCTTCGGGTTATGAAGCACGGGAATCAATCATGACACAACTCCCCGTCAAGTATCACCTGACCTCCATCCGTAAAAGTCGGAGGATCGAAGAAGCCTTACAGCTTGGATAAATAAGATCTCAGCGGAAAGGGGAAATCCAAATTCAGAAATCCAAGATCGATGACTTAAGAGTAGGTTAATGTGTTGGAGGCAAAACGGATGTCTAGGGCGGTCAACCCTGGTTCCTCTTCATTCTCGGGCTTGGATCCGAGACAAGCAGATCCTAAGCTTTCCAGCAGTATGTAAAGCGTATGGAGTCCTGGAGGTTCAGACGCTGAGAGTGAGACTAGCCACGTGGTGGTAGGTAGGGCTGTAGGACGTAGTATGTAAACTACCCTCGCTGGCTCCAGACTTCCTACACTTTCCCCAAGTTGGTAAGTTGGGAGGTTTCGCGAGTGTGAGTCTCATCCCCTTTCACTCGCAACGGAACTTTCACTGGGAGAAGTTCTCTCTCTCCCCGAGAACTCACTTGTGCATTCACTCAACAACTCACCCTTATTCCCTCTAATCTTGTTTGCCCTCATTGTGGATCATACGTGATTCGGGGCAAAAAAATCCCTGTTCTTCTTCTTCAAACCCTTCATCACTCTATTTCATCGTTTTACAGAAGAAGCCGTAGACTTTTTCCAGAAGGTTTTTCTTTAAACTAAGAAACTTCCGCTTACAACTTAATAGGCAGAAGAATAAAGTTTCCTCGTGAAAAGAGATGATGACTAAAGGAGAGCTGTTGTATCTGTACTTGTTGTGCTTGTACAAAAGCCATAAGTGACGGTGAGGGTATGAAGATGATGAGGAAGAAAGTGGAGGACCAGACCGAGGAAGTGTGTAGCCTCAGAAGATACAAAATGAATTATCCCTATCCATCCATTTCTTCAATAGTTTCTCTTCTTGCCATTCTATTTCTGTATATCAGCCCAGGTATTTTATTCTTCGGATTAAGCAGAATTGTGTATGCATGGTAGTTCTGTTTTGTACTTTTACCATAGCTTCTGTAATAGCTAAAGGGGTTAATGTGAGATAAGGGGTAAAAGTGAGAAGTTGGGAAATTGCTTGTACCTATTTGTAGTGTTACTTTTGATTAGAAATTTACGTGTCGATCGGTTTTTTTTGAAGCTGGGAGGTCAGAGACACAAGAATTTTTGGAAAGGAAGTTAGGAAATGGTTTGGAATTTGGAACATTCCTTAGATTGCAAAGATGGACTAATTTAATAAATAAAACTGAGAGTAAAAGTAGTTTTTCCTTCTGAGAAGTTAAGGTATAAACAAGCTTTGAATAAGCAAACAAAAACAATTAAGAACTATCAAATGCAAAGGAAATATTTATTTAATTGTTTCGTTTTTATCGTGTTAAAAGATTTTTGTTTAATATTTGTCACAAAACTTAATGATATTTCTGATCTGAAGGGAACCCTCTGAAATTAAAAAAAACCTTTTGTTCAAATTTTCGAATCAACACTTTCAGAAACTATTTATTATTTACGACACACTTTTGACTTACACGTTTCGCATTCAATGTAAAGAAATCTGAAACAAAAAATTGCAATCCAATATATTAAGAGAATTATAAGGGATTTTTTTAAAAATCAGTTCTCTTAAACGGAACTTGTCAAATGTTCAGGTTGGCTCACATATTTATTAAAACTACTGTAATATACTAACAGATTTAGCTGAAACCTGAAACTAATAGTTGTCCAATGTCAACGATTTAACAAATAAAGGGAATCTAAGTGCTTGGCATTTCATAGTTTACTTTTAAACTACCTTAAATAGATTTAATAACAGAAGAGAAATTGCAAAATACGGGGTAATTTTTGATACATCAATTTTAGGTTTCTCTTCTTTTATTTGAGATTTTACAATCGAATCAAGCTTTTAAAAATAAATACAAGAAAGTGTTTGCAAGGGTTTAACTTACAACTGTAGCAGGGTTTCTCTCCATTCCGAACTTTCACTTACCCAGTTTGTAAAGATTGAAGGATTTGAGTTAGTTGTTTATGTTGGGGTAAAGTATATAAAAAAAACTGGCTTCGGAAAGTCAGATAGTTATTCAGTGAGTGGATTTGTAATGGAGAGGAGTAAATTTGGCTGGATTTGTTAGACACATGTAAATCAGATCGGCTGGATTCCGCAGACAGAGGAGTAGTGGCAGGGGGGTAATATTTCTCCATGTAAAATCAGCATGCATGAACTCGTGGATATTTGAGTGTCTTGAACTTGTGTGTCTAGTAGTCCTTGTTCTCTATATGAAGTGATGGATGTAAAATCGATTTCCCTGTTTATTTCTCTGTTGAAAAGGAGTATTGGCCAGCTGGGATGACTGGTGGACCTATGACGGAATCTCTGGTAAGTGCTTCCTTTCACTTCTTGTCACCCAACAATCCGATCCCAACCCATCTGGTCACCACACCAATATTATTCATATCCTCATCCCCCATCCATGTCAAATGTCAAACCCTTCTCAAACATGTCTGTCATCCGTTTCCAAATTTACATATTTTACATGTCCAAGCCAAAGTCCTCACATTTATTCGACTCCTGGACCTTTAGCCTTCTGTCCTTGTGTCAACTAAGCCTTTTGCATTTCAAACTAGCTGACCATACCAAGAAATAGACTCTTGCTATCCGTATCATCTTGTCCCTCCTATCATCATCACCATCATCAACGAACCTTTCTCGTCCCATTATTGCTAGCCGGACTGAAAGTGAAAAAGTGGTCGGTGCTAAGAGCTTCGCCCAAAAACTTTGGAGATGGTCAGTGGTGGTGTAGTCGGTTCTACTTACCCTCTACCTTCTATCTCCTTCCGTATTCCCTAATGGGCTTCATAACCAGCAAAGTCCATTTTGGACAACAGAAGAAAAATATTCACATGAGGTCCACTCTAATGGACCAGGACATCTTCCCAGATTCTGAACCTCCTGAAGAAGGTGGTGTGGATATGCGGATCAATTCCTTTAACGTATCTCTTCCTAAGTGCCAAGAGGACTATCCCTTTTTCACCCTTTGTGTGCGTAATGGAGAGCCTGTTTGTGACTCCTTTGGATGGCTGGATGGATCTTGACGTAAAATTCATGCATGGTGTAATTTCCTTCGAAGGATTTGATAGTTTGGAAAGAACTGATGGTCGGAGTATGCTAGTGATTTTTACTCTATCGCTGGATAGATCTGTCCACTCAGTTTCGTATTCACTTCATGGTTAGTGTTGGTGAACTCAGGGAAGAATCCGAGTTGATCCCATCACTTTTTCTGGAGTATCTACTTTGATCAAAAACTATTTATCCCAATATCCTCCTAAAGCCAGGAGGCTGAGCTGATCTAATGAAAACTTGGAGCATCTCTCTATCAATTCTTGTGTCCCACAAGCCCAACCACCCACTGATATATATATTCCTACCCTCTTCTATAAAGATGAGGAGTATCTGGTTATCTGGTTGAATACAGAAGTAAATCTGTTCCCAAGAAATAACATGATGATGATCTGTTATAGGCGTGAGGATTAATCCTCTCATAAACTTGTTTCCTCAATATGGGCCGAATGTGGGGAAGCTAAAAAAGAGAAAGAAATAGTTTCATTTTTTTCTCTCTCAGATTTGAAGGTTTTGTGTGTGTAAGTCAACGACAGTAGTATATCTCTCTCTGGGTAAGCTAGTGCTTGGTGCCATTTTTAATCCACTAGACCAATTTAAGGGTTGTGGAGCTCCAACTTCCTCGTAGGGGAAGAAGTCCTTGCTGTCGTATTCCAAGAAACAGTCACAATTGGACCTAAGACTTCTTTAGTAGCTAAATAGAAGAATATCATTGTAAACTAGGACTGTGAACTACAACTACCGATGAGATATATCCGCAGGATTCAACGAGGCAAGGAAAGCTAAGCCAGACCTCTGTATGTGGTACCGGCGCCAGGACAAACTACTATTACCACATAGTTGGTCCTCAACTATGGGCTCCACTTAAAGGATTGGGATTGGGAAGTTTTTTTTTTATTATATCCCATCTTATCATAAATTTCTGTCTCTCAAGTTTTCCTCGAGAAGACAGCTTGAGCATAAAGTGTCTGTATTTTCTATTTGTACTCCAAGATCTAGAATCTAAGAAAGTATTATGTTGGGAGTGTAGAACTATATGGTTGGTTTAGTAGCTCGTCTTGTCCTCTGAAGAGTATGTACTGCTTGTCCCAACCTAATGATTGTCAAATAGTAGAACTACTCCAAGTATAGCTGCTGCCCCTGCTCTGCTTCCTCCAGCTCCAGGTCATAAATCATACCGGAGCCATCCACACACATTTGGATTTGGTA
Organism: Desoria olivacea; assembly: GCA_034695115.1. Lineage (NCBI taxonomy): Eukaryota > Metazoa > Arthropoda > Collembola > Entomobryomorpha > Isotomidae > Desoria > Desoria olivacea. Next base: position 19,881 of record JAQFZA010000162.1, read on the forward strand.
GTCGGCACTTTTGCATCTGGCTTTTGTGAGAAATAAACTGTCCGATTTCAATTTTTATGAGGAACGGAAACAGGGTCTTTGGGAAGATGAGATGGGCTGGCCATTCCTTGTTCAACCTTCTCAACTTTCTCAAAGCAACTTTTCCTATTAGAGGGAAACCAAAGCCATCCACACTTCCAAAAACTCCAAGTTGGAAACCGTAGCAGATCTCCCCGGATAAAGGACAGTCGGTGGTTATGATGAGGAATAATATACGACGAGCTTCTTTCTGCAACTATCCCTTTATTCCCTTTGGCTTTCTCTGCTTACTCCTCATCGGATGATGTTACTTCTCCTGGTTCACTTTGTTGTGAATTCAGCAGAATTCCTCATGAGTTTTATCATCCGGTGGTGACTTCCTTGTACTTTATAGATATAGTTTACAGTCAGAAGTAGGCAGGGAGTTTTTCTGCGTTCCCTCCACTACTAACATATACGGAAGCCCGGCTGGAGAGGTTAGGTGAGACTGTTAGAGAGAGTTAGATTTAAGCTGGTGGTATAAATTGGTGCCGGGATAAGAAGACCTGGAGCAACTACCGTCCGTGTCCTAAGTCGTAATCATATTAAGGCTCTCCTGAAGATAGGAGAGACCCAGCCGGAGAAATGTGGACGTAGGAGGTTACTTTCCCCGAGCTATGTGCCCGACTTCCTCCAGGGTTAAAAATAGTAGGCCTCCTCTCGTAATAGCTCCGATGCTTGTAGAGGGAGGAAAAAATATGCTGAAGTCATCAAAAGAATCAAAATTCATATGAGAGGACAAGAAGGGAAAAGGGCTAGGAATTACTCCACTATGTACCAATACCATCAAGCACCACCACCACCATTCAACCAGTCCATGACAGAGTCAGTCAACCAACCAAAACCGAAATGATAAGGAGACATCCGATTTTTTTCCCTTTCTCTCCTTCTCTAATATATACTGATCTCCTTGGGTATCTGAGGACTCCGCTGACTAGGAGGACTAGGCTTCCAGAAGCCATACCTACAGAACAGATCGGCGGGTAGGGATATAATATATTGGAAGCGTATCATCATCATGCTTATTATTGGAGTTGGTAATAAATCTAGAGTTGGAAACGATCTGTCTCATTAATTTACACGGGAATCATTTCAGGGAGATTACGGTTTAGCAATTGGGAGACAGTGATAAAGTCAAGACTCATTTTGAAATGACTGAGGGAGCACTGCTTTCCCGTGGTCCTCTGGAAGAGTATGGACTGGAAATCAACTAGCAAGTCTTTCTCCCTGTTCAGCAGAAGAGGCTCAAAGTCTCTTACTTATCCCATCAACTTAAACTATCCTATAAATGGAAAAGACGCACCTACACCATCATAACACACTACACACACACCCAGCCGATTGTACCTACCTACAGCCCTCTCACTCCTCAAATCCTTCCTGCATTTTCATTCACAATTCAGAACTTTTAAAAGAAATCAAGAGCAGGCTGTACATGGAACATTCGTCTCCCCAAACCACATAGGGCTTTTACAAAACTATCAACCACCCCTTCTGCCTTACAGAGCTTTTCAAGATTTCAGGAAGGACCCTCCACTCGGCTCCGTTGGTCCGGAGTAGTTTTAGGCCGTGGTGGCAGTCTTATTTTAGTAGAGTATATTGGACGGGTGGAATATATATGTAGGTCGATTCGTTTAATCAATTTACCTTGGTGCAGGTAGGGGTAATATGGGTGGGCATGTAATAGTTGTTGGCCATGGTGAGAACGACGTATTGTGTTTTACTTTCCCTGGTAGAGGAAGACGGAGGTGAAAGTCGGAAATAGCCCATAGGAGTTCATTACAACGGAGATGGCCAAGGTGGATGTGGATTTACATATCAATGGAGACATTTCTTTCCCGTCTCCTCACCTCTCCAACCTCTGTACTCTTGTGTCCATCCAAACAAGGAGATGTTTCTTGTTTTTCTTACTCAACACCCCAACATGCTTGACTCAGGTTGACGATAGACTTGGGACTTTGGATGTGAGAATTGAGAGGATGAGACTTAGGAGACAGTCATACGTAGACACATACATGGTGATGCTGATGGTGAAAGGTGTAAACAGGGGATCCACAATAAGAGAAAAATGGGAGTGGAGGAAAGGAAGTCAGTTTGAGGGCCAGGAAGAAATACTTTACTCCATTCCATACACATATTATGTACTACATACAACATTGTGTCTGTCTCAAAGTTCTGTTTGTAGAGGAGAGGAAGCTGTGTGTTATACATAGTTCCCTCTGAGAGGCTGTAGCTTCCCGAGCTACACATCCACACCGTGGAAGACGGTAAGAGGAAATCCCCGTTAAAGAAGCTTTATGTTTCTTGGCTATTTTCTCTCATAGAAAAGGTTAAAAAGGCTCTAGACTCAATCTAGAAAATCCATTGTAGAAGCTAAATAAATGGGAACATAAGTTTGCCTCTTAACCGGAAAAGGGAGAAAAAGGAAAGGTTCTTTCCTCCATCTCTCCACTCTGAACTACTGTGAAGATTAACGGGCTCGTTTTTCTCAATTTTTTTTACAAGACTAGTGGCGGTGAGAAATATAAGAGAAAAGGTCATATTCCACATCTCTCTCTCTCTCTCTCTCCATTATTTCACCCCGGCTGTCCGTCCAATGATATCTTCTTCTGTCTCCACTCTGGCCACACACAATAATATTACATGTACATACATGAACCTACATGTGCATACCTATGTATGTACAAAATTTCACCGAGTTCAATGGTTCAATCTCTCCTGTAGCATTCGCGTGTGAGTTCATACCTGCTACACAAGTCCAATCCAATGGACCTACTAAGGCTTCGGTGCTGGAGAGGGTGGTGTAATCTAAAACTTCGGAGTTTGGGTGTAGAAAAGAATACGGAGGTAATCCCCTATGGATACCGGACGAGACTCGAGACATCGGCCGATACACTCCTCTTCACATAAATCAACATTGATGAGTAGGAAGAATTAATTGCTCCCATCCCTCTGGAATAATAAGAACAACATCCATCATGATTACATTCCCACACTCTTTCAGTCCCACGGGGACTCTTTTCTTTCTCCCTGATATTTATATGCAGCTAAACTGTACAAGGCCGGAAGAGTTAGTGGGACTCCTAGTACGTTTAATATGATTTCCTTTGTATGAATGAATGAACCCTGTCTCAATCCTGGATCCGTAATGGTAGGGTAGTATGTATTGGTGGTGGTTATAGTATTCTGCTTCATACCAGTCCACCTCGTCACGAACCCTGCCACCTCAACCTCTTGAATGACTCCTATAACGCTCTCCAGTATAGTATTCAATGAGTTCAACCTGTCTTGCATAAATCACCACATTTCAGCCCTATCTATCCACAGAGTCTATGGTACCGTGACCATGCAATCCATACTAATAGCTTGGAGCTCGGCCTACCTACTTCCAGTCTCCACAGGTGAAGACAGTTTCAGATTAGCAGCTATTACATTATAACCCGCATATGTACCATGCATGTTACACAAGTGCTCAGTGTTCAACTTATCTCGAGTCATAGGTTCCTGCCCCCAGGTTACCACTCGAGTTATTGGGATCCTAACATAATAACTTTCCTAGTCCATGCGATGCAACTGTCGGAGTGGGACTAATCAGTAAAAAAGCCTACTGCTTTCACCCAAACCACACACCACCAAGCGGGAATGAAAATGTAGCCACTCATGGCAATGAAATCCACAAATCCAAGAGGCAAACAAACAGGAATCCATTCCCTTCAATCCTCAATTGGCATAGTACCAAACATCTTCACACAGAGAAATATGAAAAATTCATGAGCCCCTCTTTTATACTTGTGACTTTCTCTCTTTCTTCACAAATTGTTCAAATACAGCAAAAATCTCTCTTTTTCATACTTCCCCAGCTAAAGACGAACAAAGTCGGTTTGTCAGTATCTCTCATCCTTCCTTGAAAAAAAACTGTGTGCATAGCCATCGGATATAGCCATAGTTGATAGTGTAGCCCGTATCCTCATTTCTACTGTCGAGAACGAATTCTCACCTCTTTCTACGGGTTTTGCCCAGTGCACCGCCGGAATAGGTGCACTATATCTCCGAGACCATTTAGTCAACTTGAAACTTGGCTTGGCTGCATTTTTTTAGAAGATCTGAAGAACATATATAAGAAGTACATCAAGCAATCTAGAGTCGACGAACTTTTTCTGAACTTTCTCAGCTCGTCTTGTGTAAGAGAGAGAGGAGGATGATGATGATCATATATGTATATCTGTGTACTTTTGTGGGAAATGAAATCTCCTTTGCTTTGTACAAGTCCACATTGTTCCTTTACGTGGCTTTAGATAATTTGCACAGATATTGCTCAGCCTCAATGTCATCACCATTTCAAAGAAACTTTTACCCTTGTACTCCTACATACCTACACATATTTGATACTTCAGTAATCTTATTCTAAGCCAATGTCAGTCTGGTGTCTGGTGTCTGAAAGGATTTCTTGGAATACTTTCCCTTCCATCCCTCCGTTCCTTGACCCTTTTTCATAAACTTATTGAACTACTTTGGCGAATCCTTCCTGGAATTCCCATTGTTAAAGTTCATTATAACATAAATTGTAAACCTTTCACAAAACATTGATATGAGAAAATTTATGACCAAATATTGAGGTTTCTAACGGGTGGTTCTGATTTTAAATACAGGACCAGCATTTTGGGGCTTGATAAATCCGCAATGGAGTCTCTGCTCAAAGGGGAGAAGGTGAGTAGAGAGTTTTCCTCTTAATTTAGTTCAATCAAGGAAATCAAATTCACCCCAGTACTATTTATAAGCATTATTAATTACTTACTCCCTGATTATTAAATTTCAGGCAGTCTCCCATCAACGTGGAGCCTTCAAAACTTCTCTACGACCCTTCCCTGCGTCCTATCCACATCGATAAAACGCCGGTAAGATTTGTGTAAGCCATTTTTCTTGACTGTCATCCGGGGTTAATGTATGCATCGTCGTCGTCGTCCGGCGGACATCCCTTTTCAATTTTCGAATCCAACCACCCACAATAAGCAGTCAGCAGACCGTTCATTCATAACCCAACATAATGCATACACAGTAATACACAGAGATATTCAATGTTCAGCAGAGCAGCTGGAAAGTATAGGGCTTAAAGCTAGTACATTTCCAGCCAGAATATTCCGTTGACAACATGGCCATTCTCATTCTAAACTAATGGACAGGCGGATAATGTATTAGTTTTTGAGAATCCGTGTAATGGGAATGTGTCACCAAAGGATATAATGCATGAATAGAAGCTGTGCGTGGTCATGATTCAATTTCTCCGTATGGGAACTATATAATATAATTATATGCCAGTAGTGCAGTGGCAACAAGCTCCTGAATATCTACCAATCTGCCATAAACTTGCTTACGGAACCTCCAGCCAGAGACCTTCATCAATCCAACGAAAGTAAATAGAGACGTTTTTAGAATTTCAAAACCTTTCCCTTACATTTTTGCATCTTATCTCTCCGTCTCTTTTACAAGTCAGATTTTTGTTCCCATGAACAGAAACCGCTCTGTATACAAAATATATAGAGGAAGGGATGAAGGGGATCTGGTACGGAAGAAATAATGTGAATCAAAGCTCCACCTCAGCTTGTATGATGATGGGATGATGACAGGGCCGAAGTCTTGTGAGTGAATGAATGAGGATACACAGTAATAGAGAGACAGAGTGAACTGAGAGATGATGATACCATCACCAAACCAACGAGGCTCATCCTCATCATCTGCTTTGTAGAGTAGCTAATTGTGCGAAAGGAGAAACATGAAGAAGTCTTTGTGGATAAATTTATCTGATTTTTGATCCAAGCTCCAGGCAATTAGCTATAAAGTGTTCTGGTCCCCAATTTGACGTTAAGGAGTTGTAAGGAGTGTGGTGGCTCCGAAAGAACTATGGACTAAGTCGAGTGTGGAGAAAGTCAAACCGAAACCAAGGAGCTGAGGGCAAAACCCATTCCCCTTCCTTCACAAAGATGCATCTAGTTGATGAAAGGTCTACGGGCCTTTTGTCATCAGGTTGAAGGTTCCTTGAGTTATGTAACGTAGGTGGGTAGGTAGGTCCACTATATGCCGTATACGCTTAAAGTATTACCGGTGTAACTACTACTACATGAAGCTGGCTGGCCCAACTTTCATGCATCATATTGAGCACAGACATCAATAACCTTCTAGAGGTAAATGCACCAGAATAGAATTACATAAAGGGAAAGCCTCCCTGTCCCTCTGTTTATCCTATCTCTTGTGAAACTGAGAAGGTTAGGCTTTACGAGGTCTTGGAATTTAATACATTGGACAGGCCAGGAGGACAATGTCTGTAGATATATATTATACTTGTATAGCTACGGCTGTGTGAGTGTGAGATAGTTATCTTTCTGGTGGAGGGGGTATGCCCCATTCCTAAATTCATGTTGGATTTTTTCATGGAATAGTATGTATGTATGTATCTACCGATTTCCTCTGTATATATTTAGGTGATGCTGAGTTGTATGTATTGTTGGGATTGTTCTAGAATGTTAAGATACTGTAACAGGATTGGCTCTATGGAGCAATTGAAAGAACATTGAATTAAGTGTAGTGGGGACCATCAGAGTGTAATAATCATATCAGGAGAAGAAATAGGATAAAGCCGTGTCTCATTCTCTGAATTTGTGAAGAGAGGAAAAACTGTTTTTGGAAATGAGACTTCGATTTTGTGCTTGGCAATAAGCCAGTGTCTTCTAAACTTCCTTTGGTCCTACCACCACCAAATAGTTACAATGTATTAAGGCCGTGCATACTACTACTCAATTCAACTACACTGTCTTCAGAATGACTTTCTTTGGAAGATGGTTGTCTCAAATGGTTAGTCCTTCCCTAGTCCAGCTGTCCCTTAGCTTAGCTTAAGACCAAAGCCCACCTAGTAGGTACGTCTAACATCCCGTCTGAGGGTAAATCCATGAACCATCACATCCAACATCAGGAGATAGACACAACAGTAGATAAGGGAGATAGGAATGGGAAACCAATACTGATCAAGAATCCTAGCCTCTCCAAGAAAACAAGTCAATGCTCCCTTTTTATAAATCCCTTCTATAGTACTTCCTTCCAATTTTTTCCAATGGGACTTTTACTTCGGACCCTTCCCAATGCCCAGGATAGGCGATACCGTTTTAAGTTCCTGTTCAATGTTCCCCCGTATTCAGAACGAGTGTGACTTCCAAGTTCCAAACTTCCATGTTCGACTGGCTGCCACCGTAGCGCACAGATAGAGAGAGGTAGGAAGATAGTACATAAATATAGGGACCGATGGGATGGCTGGTGGTGGTGGTGGTGGCTTTGCTTTCACTTTTTTCTCCCCCGTCCTTTCCTTGGCTGGGCTTCTCCGTAAATCCGAATGTTTACTCAGGAAATGCTTTGAGATGAGTTGAGGGAAGAAAAGGAAATCTGAAATCTGATGGATCAGAATCAGCTTCACTTTCCAAGGTCTCGCACTTTCCAACTCGGTAAGTAAGTAAGTATTTCCTCGTCGGACAGGGATATTATAAAGATATCTTCCATATCTCTTCTTCTTCTATGTACAAGTTACATACATGGCCATATCTCCTCCAGTTCATACAACCAACATCCATCTCTTGTCTCTTCCTTCTCCAAACCAGGAGTAGGTAGCAGGAGCAGTATATCTTGATCTCATTCAACATCATCCAACATCCAAACTTCCAACTTTTAGGCATCTCTACCCTCCCCTGTCTGTAGAAGTTAGGGATACTTGCACTTCCCATCCATCCATATGAGAAGAATGATCCAAGATACTCCGAGGATACTCCAAGTCCGACTTGGTTTCGGCTCTATTATTATTATCAAGAAGGCCGACGAGGAGCCAATCTGAAGTATATTCATATCATCTCGTTCTTTCACACGACTTCTTAAATAAGTTGTGCAATGAGGGAGAAGTTAGATGCTATTTATTCCATATCTTAATCTGGGAGTGCATGACTCATGTACGGAAGTGGAGTCAGTGTATCCTCTCATATCCTTACTACATGCCACGTGTACGTCCTTATTTCCAGATGATCTTATCCACAAATACTACACAACTTCCAACAACATACATAATATACAACATCATAAAACCCAGATAGTAGTATGTATGATGATGAGAGGATCTTTGTCCCAGGGAGAGAAGGGAAAGTAATGATGAACTACATTCCAGTGTCTTGGGCCTTCATCCAGACCATAACTCATATTTCCCTACTACTTCTTCTATTAAGAGCTGAAATCGGAGTGACAAGCACGTTTGCACATTTTCAAAAAATGGGGCTCTATACTTGTACCCATCGCAGTTAGTTCCACAGCCTCGGCAGACAGTTTGGGATCTTAAAAATCTTGAAAGTCTTGAAAATGAACGTGAATAAATGTGCACAAACATTGGACAAAGGGAAGGGAAAAAACTGAGGAGAAAAGGCAAGGGGTAGCGGAGGAGGTGACAAGCTAGAGAAAAGTTTGTAAAGGGCAACACATCTTACACTAACTAAAAAGGTTTTTATCTTGAGTAGAAGCCAGCCGCACTTCTGTACCAATGAAATAAAATATTTGTGCATTTGCTGAATTAAAATTGAATCCGGGCTCCTTTGCTTAGTGGCTTATAAGAATAAGAGACGTTTGCCTAGCAGAGCCTCCTGCTACTCTCAGTGCCACTGCCAAGTTGGAAAGTATAAATATATCTGGAATTGGGATGAAGAAGACAAGGACCCGGGTTGGTTTTCCTTCATAAGCTCAATGCAAACTCTTTCACTTAAGATCCCTCTTATAGGGAAAGTCTATTTCTCCATCGACCTCAATGGCTCAATGACTATGTTTCCATTCGGCTTTAGTGTCATGTACACTACAACCAATGCAATGCTCTCATACCATCTGCACATTTACAAGATTAGGGTTCCATCACTTTAATCAGATGACCTGCTATTCACTAAATGTGAAACGTCTCTATCAAATCAGCTTCTTTGGACGTATTTCTTGCATCTTCCTTTATGAAGATTGTCCAACTTTAAATTCTTCTCTTGAAAACTCCCCAAATTACTCCATGACTTGTAATTCTTTCCAAATTGGAGTACTCTTGCAGTTCCACTCCAAGGTCTCTATGCTTTCAGATGATGCCAGTATGTACCTCGGTTATGTACGCGTAGAGGTCTACTATTAACTATATAATAAATGTTAAGAATGTAGGGAAGGCCTCCAGAGAAAGTAAACTTGGAGTGGAAAGTTTCCTGATTTCGTTTGGGACTTTAGAAAATACGCTGACACGTTCTGCTGACACTTTTTTCCAGAAAATTTGCCGACTTCTTAAAGTGAGTCTTTAAAGCAGAGACAGATATAGCTCATTAGAGATCCATTCAAAGGTTATCTATCTTTATTCAGGTGGTAGGCCCAGCCACAAGGAATTCTCAATTACCTAACGTTAGTATTTGTGGTATTGGAGTAGTAGTGTATGGTGTGTAATATGGTGGTTAGGAAAACCCATTCCGTCAGCCGTTACGTTACCAACACCAGAAACCACGAGGGATTTAAATTGCATGCATAGGCATCCATTAGTTAGCTCGCAACTTCAGCCAGCCAGACTGACACCCAGTAAGTGGCTAAAAAGATTTGGAACAAAGGCTTTCCCACTTCAACGAATGAATTTCCCACCGACAATATTCTTGTATTTCTTCGTAAATGTTTGCATTGACCTTCTATGCTGTCTAGGGTCAGGATGAAAGAGTTAACATTGTGTAAAGATAGTGGCAATAGTAAACTGGATGCTTGACAGCATTTAAAATCCCTGAAGATAACGTAGGGACTTTCACCCTCTTTCCCTCTTGAATGAGCTTTGCTACAGATTCAGAACGACTTGGCTCGGGCAGAAAAATGCTAATAAAGAAAGTGAAGATTGTCCATTGCTGGCATTCCACGAGATAATTTAGTGAGATTCCTGGAGGGGTCTTGTGATGGCATGCGAGTTGGTTTGGTGAAGGGGCTTCTGCTAAAAGGATTCTCATCCAAGCATGTTATGAAGAAGAAGCTTCATGCTCCACTTCTTCGGAAGAAAGTGAAGCGACGGGCAAAAGTTTTCTCCAAGTACGAAGCCCATTGCCAAACCGGACACGGAAGTTGTGAACTTTGATGCTGACTCTTTCATAAATATTGTTATTCCCCCTTATCACCATCAACTATACTGGATCCCATTGTCCATGCCAACAACTGACTAATCATTCTTCCACCCCATATACATGCATACATAGAACACGGCCAACAGCCACTCCACCACCACTCTATTTCGCCTTGGTCTCCATCAGGAAGCTAGTGTCTTGATGTCATGCAATCCCACATCCCACCCTGTTGGTTCCCTTGTAAGTTAATATGTTCTACTAACAGTTGCAGTGCAATGGGCTTCTTCCTCTTGTACCAAATCTGTAATCACCCCTGCATAATAAACATTCATCAAACTGCTCTTAATGAGATGGAGATGGGAGCTTATTAAACATCACTGTGTTCATTACGGCCCGCATCCGAGGACGCACGGTGAGCCTGAATATTATGCTGATGACATTGTGGGCCAAGGTATGTAGTTCCTTAGACGGTCGTTCCTGGCTTCTGATAACTATAAGGAAACGAAGCCTCCTCAGCAGTTTCATATTCCAGTACCACCCTTCGATTCATTTTTATTGTTATTATCATAAGTAATTCCGCGGCTCCACTTGGGCCATTAGCACCCGAATAAACTTCTTCCTTAAGTTTTATCCCTTTTCGCATTTGACGTCAACTTCACATTAAAATACTCTCAGCAACGAATCACGCTCTTGAGCAATCTTACTCCTACTTTACTTTGACGGTACAAATCTACTGAATCTTAACTCTCCTTCATACATTATTATAGGAAGGGTAAAAGAGAAGTGTCTCTATGTAGACTCCATATCGTTAGACCTACTTGCCCTCCTATACCCGACTAACTACATACAAATCCTAAACTTATAAACCTACACTTTACTTTTACACACTTAGAATGAGTGAGTGAAAATCGGGGAACTTTGTCCCAATGTATCTATATAAATGCATTGACTCTTCTAAAAAAAACGCCAAACTTTTTAAGTGATTTAGAAAAAACTTCTCTGCAAATGTTTTCAACATAACATTGCGCCACCATCCGAGTCATTTGTTTCCAGATTTATTGGCCAAATTCTCCTGTAAGATTTCAGTCCTACAAGTTATCATGGGCTCTGCTTTCTCTTCCCAAAGTTGATAACAGTAGACAGATGCCTAAGCAAGGATGCTTCAAATACTTGTTGGGGGAAAAGCAGCAGGAGTTCCGCCAGATTTTTTTTTCTTTTACAAAGTAGTTAGTCAGGTTTCAATTCAATCCAACGAATCCAATGAATCCAACCGACGGGCTTAGAAGAGGATTTAGTCTGTAACATCCAGCATTAGTTAATTTAAGGGAAGTGAGTCTCCTCTAAATTATCCCGGAGGGAGATTTAGCTCAGTTGACTTTCTTTCCTTCACTCTCTCAAGGCTTAATTGTTTTTAGAGGGTGATAATAGAGTTGAAATAGGAGCTAGATTGTTTATATTGTATCTATTTATGTATTGAAGAGTCAAGGAGGGTAAACTGTAATTCAGTTAATTGGCAAAAGAGAGGGAACGGGTGTGGCAAACTGTGGATAAAGTGACAGAAGTATTAAAAAAAAGCGTTTTGTATTTAAAGAGGACCCCTTTCATTCAGAAGAATGCTATGGAGTTCAAACAAATGCTTTTGTAATGCCCTTGTTAAACGATGTCAAGGCAGTTGGTAGCTTTCATAGGCCGGGTGCTGTTTTTTTCCTTCTTGGAGGGATGAAGAAGGGAAGGAGGAGATAAGTGAGTGTTTACGGAGAAAGTGGAGGCGTGTTGGTGTTGGGTTATTTGTGTGGAAAGGCGTGAGGAATGTCAGGAGTATTAACACGAGTTGAAGAGGTGTTGACACGCGATATGAAAAATTGAATAAGTGAGGATAGGGAATACACAAGAGAAGTCTGTTTGTGGATTTACAATTACTCTTTATTTGCCTTGAGAGATGTGATGGTTGGATTGTGTATTCCACAGGCCGGCTGTTCCTTCTTTCTTCTATAATGCATACAACAGGGGGTGTATAAAATGTTTAGGAAAAACGGGCGAGGTGCTAGAAAGACGCTTTCTTGGAGACATCGGTATGTATTACTATCGTATGTTGTAGAGTATGATGAAGAATGTACCGCTGACTATATATTATTAGTCCTTAGGTGTTGTGTCAAAGTCTCTCTAGTTCTAAAAGACAAAATATCCCTTGGGAACCAGTGACTTGGTCTCGTTTAGAGACTCCGTTGAAGAACTATCGGGAGGGATTTCTCCCTTCTTAACTCCTAACCTTATGAGAACTATGGTTGTATATATGTTTGTGTATTCTGAAACTACTGGAGGTATATGTGTAGACACAATATAATACACAAAGGAATTTCGTACACTTCTTTCTCACTCTCACACCTTCTAAGTAAGTTAAGTCCGAAGCTCCAAGCCTCCGAGCCTGTGGGACATACGGGGACATGAAATGAAAGTAAAGGTGAGGATTTCCCATGTCGACAACTACCTATTTATCGGAAGTGAATTACACATGAACTCGCTCTCCGTGGTCCGTAGTTTGTACTGCAGACCTCCGGGTCAGCCCGGATATAGTGAGGGGTACTCTGTATGCGATGAGCGAAATAGATTTGGATGGATGAGAAGAATGTGCTTAGAGGAAATCGGTCGGTTAGCAAAGAGAGTGAGGAGTTGAAGAGGGTGAAGATATCCATTTCCTATTTATGGGATAATAGGATCAAATACTTGTACACTGTACATTCCTCCTGTAGCGTGTAGCATGTAGGTTTCTGCCGGTATGTGGGAGGTGGGGTATGGACACATTTACAGCACCTTATAAAGGGACCGGGTGTAAAGATAACTGTCTGCTAGGTAAGTCTGCCTAGGAAAATACTGGGGAAAGTTATAATGCACACCCAGCACAACACCCGATGGGATACAAACCCATTCTTTAATCCTCAAAGGTGGACATTCCATTTCAATTCTTTTAAGACGAGGGGCTATTGATTCCTTATTGAGCCAGAATACCCACCACCTCCCTCCCGGTAATAACATCCTATTAAGCTCTGAAGAAAACAAAATAAGCTTCAAGCTTCCATCCACGGCCACCACTGCCAAGTAAACATGTTTTGATCTTGTAAAATATATTTATACCTGGACTGTCACGGCTTTCTCTCCCAAATTCCCAATTATTTACTGAATTACTCCTAATGGACCCAACACACTCGACTACTCGAATACTTACTTCTCTATCCCTCTACGGAAGCAACTGGCAGGTAGGGGTCTTCAAACCAATATGTTTTATGTAGGATGTTGGATTTTTTCGAAATGACTTGATTTCAGTTATGAGGGCGGAAGAGCCCATGATATTCTCACATTTTGCTGAAACATCGAAAATGATTGTTTTACAAATGTAATAACTTCATCTCACAAAACAGATGACAATAGGATGCTGGGTTTTCCTACTCGTGGCTGAAACATCCGTGTAGATTTTGGAAGCCGAGATTCAGCGATGCTATTATGATATAGCTTAGGATGAGCCAAGAAAACGATTAGAGATTGTTCCACTTACTTGACTCTTTATCATGAACACATTACTCTAATAGTAATCACGCACACGGAAAATTTCTCTAATCTCGCAATCACTGACTTACGATGAATCCTTCCTGAGCCCCCCTTCTCGGTTTTAAGTATCACAGCTCAAAGCACATGAATACACATCCCCATAATGCATCCCGGCCGCAGACCAAATTTCATTTCATAATCATCTCCATTTGCATTTCCCCTAATATGCATTAAAGGAAATTAAGACGGCCCTGAACTTCATTAAATACCTTTGGCATTATCCATGCTATAACCGTCCTTGACAAAGCATTTTTAAAGGAGGTAAAGCTATACGACCGTTTAACCCCATATACACTACATACTATAGGCCCGGTATATGTAATGTGTTAAGGAACTCTGGCAGTTGGGAGTTCAAAGAAACGTTCTCTAAATGTTGACCAAGATTCGGTTAGGGTATCGGTATTTACAGGATTTTCCTGTTTCCGATTCTTGTTGTTGTACAAATGTCTAACACAATTCGGCCAGCTTCTCACGTTCAACTCCCACGTCCGGGAAGGAACGTAACTTAATTTACTGCACAAGGAGAGAATGGAGACTGAGGGAAATGGATGTTGAAACTTGGACGATTAGTTCCGTAGGTTAGGGAAGGTTTGTAAACTCACTGGCACATGGTTTTATTTCTTAGACACATTTTGTCAAAACAACAAGCCCCTATAAGGTCTTCTTGAACCAGAAGTCGGGTTTGGTTTCGTCGTGTAACACGCTCATTTCGTTACTCCTTTCTCTGGGGAAAGTGGTCCGGAAGAGATTAAAAGAGTGGAGTTGATATAAATGAGGATGCGACGATACCTCGTTGAAAAACAGCGTGTGTACATCACACAGACAGAAGCTCCTCACGGAGTGTCCGTTGTGTGTATCTTTATATTCAAGGATTTTAAGGTAGTAAGGAATATAAAAGTAATTTTTTGGTATTGTTTGTTTGAAACGGAAACAGATAAGTGGAGTCCTCCGGAACACGGGCCAAACGGTTGTGTTCACAATAGAGAAAGGAAGTCCACGAGTAAACATGACAGGAGGACCCTTGGCATACAGATACCAATTTGAAGAGTTGTACGTCCACTACGGACCTGAAGATGTAGTCGGCTCAGAGCATCTTGTACAAGGGCTCTCCTTCCCTGCTGAAGTAAGTCAACCACAACTCTATATTATTTACGTCCCCACATCATGCCATATGCTCAAGCCAAGCCATTCATTACAAAAGCGTTAAGAGCTAGCGTGGTAGTTTTACAACCTGAGCGGAAATTGAGGAGGTTGGAGGTTAGGGAATAAAAGCAAGAACTTTAAAGGAATGTCTTTTGGAAGGAATTCCAGTAGGTTGAACAAGCTTGAATTCTTCAGTTGGATTCATATTTTGGAAAGAAATCAATTCCTCAACGGTTGACTGACGGGAGGCAGTGTAGGGTATGATAAAATACGCGTTCACTTATACGGAAGATAAATATACCGCAAAATATATTAATAATAATCAAAAGAGGAGTTATGAAGGACCAGGGGTGTTTGACTTTATGGGAGTCAAAGGTTGTAAATGAAATTCAAGTAAACTTTTACTGTTTTTACAGCTGCAGCTGTACGGGTTCAATGTGGAGTTGTACTCGAATCTGTCGGATGCACAGCAGAAGCCGAATGGGGTTGTAGGCATTTCAATAATGATCCGAGTCTCCGTGAGTAAACTTTGCATATTTATTATTTGTCGTATAAAACCTATCATCCCATCATATCATCTGTTCCCACGATTATCCTTTCACCTCTTCCAGTCCATCCCCTCCTCATCTCCATTTCATCATCATTATCATCAACAGTCAGTCCACAGTCCAGCAAATAGAGCAAACCCTACCCAACGGTGTTAACGGCCGTTTGTTAATCATACACGTCTCCCTTATGATGAAAGGCTTTGCGTTGTCCAATCCCTGTGAAATGTATTTGTATGGAAACGTAATACTCTCTCCGAGTGATTACCAAATGGCCAGTAACACCGAAATATGAAATGATTGTGGATATCTGAGCCGAATGGCTAACGAAATGAGACTCTGCCTCTAGAGTTTGATATGTTTACCCACTTGTACTTTCCCCTCAACGGAGGAATCACTTTCCCTTGATGTATGGAATCGTAAAGTCCAGAGAGGAGAAGTTTTAATGTGGGACGATGATCCCGGGGTATCTCATTGCCTCTGCACTCATCCATCATGACACTCTGAATACTAATGTCCTCCGTGGCTGTGTGGTAACTTGGAGGATGGATTATTATTATATGCTTCTGGTTTTCAGGACGAAGATCTGATGAAATCACCCAATTCTGAACTCCGAATCCTGACAAGTGTTTTAAATCAAATCAGATTCCGCAGTAAGTTTTCTTTCCAATTTAACTCACTATCTTTAGGCACTGCTTGAGGCTTTGCTTTAGGGGAGGCCGTGTATTATAATACCCAGACCAAACTCGGAGTTCACCATTACACAAAAATCAGGCTCAGACAGGCATACGAATGTCTGTATGGATGGCTGGATTTCATGAATCACGGAAAGGATCAGAAAAGTGCATTCTTGTACCAAGACAGAGGAAAGCATGGCTTCAAAATGAGACACAGCCACATCAATCCTCCTGGACGTTTGCGCTTAATAGACGTTGCTTTGTACTTATAGCCAGCTAACCACACTACATTAGTACAGATTCTTTCGTAGAAATCAGAGCTTTCCATCATTTCTCCTATGCAGCTAAATAAAAAAAAGATTTCGTAACTCGCCGACAGTACATCATAAGCTTTTTAAAAATCCTCAAATACATACGAATAATGTACTTTCCTCATATCTCAAAACGAAGTCATTTCTCTGAGATATCTTTGCGGTTTTTTACGTTTCGTCTGCTCTTGTGATTAGTCTATCATCTCTTTCCTTTTTCCCAAATCCGTACTCACATTTTTTCCATCCGAACGGGCGGAATCCAATCCTCCTAAATGTAGAGCTATGTATGAGTAGTAGACATGTACACTGTGTACATACATACAGGGCTCAGCATGCTGGAGTAGGTTTGGTAATAAGAACTCTATCGTCTTTCAAGCACTGCTAAGCCAACCAATTCATTTATCTTTTCACTTCTTCCGCAAGATTTTCCTTTGCACATATTTCCCTCATTCCGCATTAATTCTGCTCAGCCATCCGAACTGGTTAAATAAGACGTTATGCTTAACTAAGGCTTTCCTTGTATAGAGTCACACATGATTAGGTTATGTCTTGTGTGCGTAGTTCTTGGTGAAAGTAGGTGGCTGGCGGCGGCTGGGTGGTTTGCCTACTTAGAGACTCAGATAGCCATTATGCCCATTATACTTGTCTGCAGCATTCGATTATTTGATCTTCCCCTCAAGCTATTTAACGAGCGGCTCTTTATGCTAATTTAACTTATCCTTCCGAGCTAATATTTAACGTCAATTTTCCATTATCTCCTCTAAGTATTATCACAAACCTTGTCCTCGTGTATAACTTTAATCTAATTCAATTTCATGGGAACTCATTCCTCCAGTATTTTCCGCTATAAAATAATACAACACTGGTTTTATTTTCTGGTAAGATGCCATTAGGTTAGATGGTAGGTTACTAACTGTATGACGTTGCTGGGTTTACGCTCGGGTACTTACAAGTTGATTATGATCATCCTACATGACTTGTTTGATTTTTTATAAGATAGTTAAATTTGTGCATAAACAGTTTAGATAGCACAATTATAGAAATCACGTATGATAACATGTTCCTGAGAGTTGAGAAGGTTGAAAGATTAATTTAATACTTAAACTTATTAATAATAACAAGAATACTTATTAGTATATATCTAAAATAAACTGTTTTATGTGCAACAGAGATTTATTTGATTTCTGAAATCAGTCAAAATTTCATTGTGGTTTAAAGTTTTATGTGTAGAATGGGGGTATTCAATGTAAAACCCTTTTTGGATACAAATGGTACACACCGTGCGTACACATACGGATGTAAACGGGTGTTGGGTTGACTGGCTAAGCAAGCAAGTAGTGGCGGTTTAGTAGTGGTGGTGTTATGTTGGTTGACGAGGGTGGAAAGAGAAAGTCAGGGAGCCGATGTGGTAAGTTTTATAGGCAGGTCTTTTAGAAGAATGCCTAAGTTATGATATAATGTAATGTATTATTGTACGACAGGAGTCCTTTCCATGTGTAATGAAATTGTGAATTCCAGTATCGTCTCTCAAGATTTGTCAGACATCGGATGAGGAAAGTGTACATTGTGTGTCGGCAGATTTTGTCACAAATTCACAGGATTTTGTAACCAACTGGGAAACAACCGGAGGTAGCTCCGGTTGTTTCCCAGGGACGAGGGGATCCCCTCCAAATTTCCAACAGGGTTTAACCAGCTTGAAGTCTAAAGCCAAAAGGTAGGCTGGTAGATTCATAGCTAAACCTGAGCTGGGAAAGGGAGATTTGATTTATTTCATTGAAAAATAGACGAAGCTCATCACATTTTCCAGAGTTCTGTAGAAATTGATAATTACCTTCCCGTAATATGAAGTGATAATGACAAATTGGGGGGTTTTAAAGTAAACGAGGAAGTTTTTTTCCCTCTAAGGAATTAAGTACTTTCTTTCGGCTTTAATTCAATATTTGGAGGAAAAGTTTAGCCTAGATGATGCATTGACATTCTTATTGGGCTGGAATACTTTCCTCTGGCTTAGTTATTCATATCGTAAGTCTGGAAATGGTATGTATATGTGAATATGAGTTGGAAGTGGAGAAGTAGAGAAAATTTCACCTCTGAAATAAATTCAGAGTTAGGCTAATAGACTCTAAGTGGCTCCATTCACTGGGGCTCCCGAAGCTGTCATTTTGAATGACAACTAATTATGATTGATAGAGACAAGGCATTCGTTTTCCTTCTCCGCCCAACCATAAATATTATATCCTCTCATCCTTCACGTATAAAAATCACTGTGCCAATTCATTACTTTTTACTCCTCAAAATTTCAATAACACTCACTACCTCAATTCCCAACCGTCACCAGTTTATAAGCCATAAGAAGGCTGGGTCGGATTTGGTGACAAAGTTTTGAGGTTGCCAACAAAACAAAAGCCGCGTCTTAATTCACTAATGTTCCAACCTCCAAGTGAGTGAAAGTATGTTTACGAAAATGTCCATACGATTTTGGTCGTCTCCTCTCTCTTGCGTCTACATACTTTCAACTCTGTATATGGGATATATTTGTATGTTAGACAGGAATAAGGTCGGATGGGAACTTGTTTAGGGGTTAATTTACTAAGAGGGAAAGTAGAAGAAAGTTGAAATGAATTGGATAAAAAAAAGTTGGGGAAATCTTTTGATTTTTTTTTCATCAGGCAAAATCAACATGTCTTTGGGGACGAAGTTGACGGAATATTTTTTTCGGAATTGAAATAAAATGAGGAGGATTTTAAAGAATGGTGAGAGGAAAGGAGGTAAGCAGGTTTTTGATGGTAGAATATTACGATTCAGGGGATGTTGGACTACTAAGGAAGTACAAGTAGGATGTAGTAGGACTGAGAAGAGGGTGAAGCAGATTGTGTGTCGTTTCAATCAAGTGCGTACGTGTTTCTGGAGGTTGAAGTGTTGGAAATCATTAGGACAACTCTAGACACATACACACCATACACGAGACGATGTTCCATCATTCTCTCAAACATTGTCGTTTTGTGGCTTGTTTGTCCATGTGCAATATGGGATTGATAAACGCTTCCTCGGCTTGAGCGTAACGTGACCTGAGTCCAGATTTCATCCTTCCTTCCTCCTGACCGAATTCCCGTTTATGCTCGTACACCAACTTGGCAGGGAAGCCATTTGACTTTTTCAAACTGCCGTCCCTGATGGTCCCATTTCCACCCTGTTCTTATTTGTCTCTGTCTTTTAACACTCCTATCTTAGCTTTCCTCTTTTGCTTTGCCCTTCGTATTCCTATGCAAGGAAGACGGTTTGTAGACTTGTTAAGACATTTTAGGATTTTTTAAAGGCGCATCTCTCCTCCTTTATGTAATGGGCTGGACCACTGTTGTGTTGGTTGGGGTCATCAAGCCTGCTTGCCTTCTTTGGGTCGTAGCGGGTAGTTTGTGTACGTGGATTTCATGATGTATAAGGAGAAAGTATTTTTTTGTTTTCCTGTACTAGACCAATCTGCCGTCATCAAAGCTATTTCTCTCCACGGCTTGCTACCAGAGACTGATTACTACATGACCTACGAAGGGTCAACAACTCACCCAGGATGTTGGGAAACTGTCACTTGGGTCATTTTTAACAAGCCTGTCTACCTCTCCCGACAAATGGTAAGTAGTGGGATGTTGTCGAGTTAAATTCTATGAAGAATATATATGTGGATGATATGGAGAATGCAAATCCATCTGTCCTATGTGAATTGAATGAGTGTTACTAAATGTTTATTTCAACAGATCTGGGCACTTCGTCAGCTGAAACAAGGGAGTAGACCAGAATCCCCTAAAACTCATTTAATGAATGTGAGACCAACACAAAACATGCATCACAGGACAGTGAGAACAAATATAAATTTTCCAGTGGCTCAGGTGAACTTTTATGTCAGTCTTAATTAAATTGGGAAGTTATGGATGTGGGTCGTTGGCGTTGTTATATTTGGTGTGTGGAGTGTTTGGTGGACTTTTGGGCTGATGTTCATCGTGTCACCTTCAACTTCTCTGAGAGAGACTTTCATTTTATGTACCGAAAAGGCTCCCTCTTGTCCCCTGCTAAAGGCTTGATATTCGGAGGTGGTCATTTCTCCAGTCGTGTCCAATATCCAGTGACCACCACGAGCCTATAGAAGACATGAGGAGAAATGAGACATCTCCACTTCAGAGAACGTTTCTTTTTAGAGGCCCCCAGTGCAGATAAATTCTGCTTAATCGAAAGACATAGGGAGAGGATAGTATCCTCAATAAAAGCTGTGGCTTACCCTCAATGGGCATTTTCTGAGGGCTCTTAGGATCCACGTCTGTGATTCCAAACTATTGCATTGCCCACACTCTCATTATCCATAGCGAGTCTTATGGGAGCATTCTTCTTCCCCTATGACCAATCTCCCAGAGAGTCATTCTTGACCATTTCCCCTTTCAATGACTATTTTGTATTTCCTGTACCTCAGAACGCATCCATTTGAACAGAATAGGGAAGAAAGGTATCCCTACTTTCTCCGACCTTAGGTATCCGCACATTCTAGTAGGTACTATTCTTCTAGCCCTATCTCTTAGGAAATCTAAGAACAGGAATAGGTAAGACTGCTTTAGCATCACCCTCCACCACCATCTACTCTATTCCTCAATTGTAGCCCACAGACAGATAGGGAATTCCAAAGCCCGAGAAGTACAGAGAAAGAGGGAAATGCCACATAGTATTCTGAAAATAATAACAATCACATCAAACCGAATCGCCTCCTAAGGCTAACAGTCCTCGCTAACTCGTCTATTTTCTATTTGTATTACTTCCCATACAGGCAAAGAAATGTCCAACCATGCACTCCTCCACGTACTATAAGGCAAACATGTGGCGACCACCGCTATGATGATAAGAAGAGGTCGTGATGAATTCCGAGGACGAAATGTGATTCATCAATACTCACCTTTGGCAATACTGCCCGACTCGACGACCCTCATCAACACTTCTACATAATACCACAAATTGTGCTACCTTCTGCTGCCCCGGTATTATTATATGGAGGCTCCTTCTGAAGATCTGGATTCCTATCTCATTCTCTCAATAAGCATCGTGTATATTACATTATATTATTATACTATATGACATTGAAATACAAAATCCGTGTCCAGCCGCAAATCCCTGGAATAATAAAATCCCCACTTCCACAGCAACTGTCCTTTTCCTAATTTCATTACAAACCCGACGTCCCTTTCCGAATCGGAATCAATCCCATGCTGAATCCCTCTTCATTCCTTTAAAATATATATTGCCATCCATAGGACCATCGGATCCATCCCTAAAGTCTCAGAAGAACCTTCTCTCTCTCTCTCCTTACCTACAAAACTAAAAACCTACAAGCTACAAGTTATATATATATATATATATATATATACTATATGATACATGCAATATGTGTACAACACAAAATAGCATCATCCATAATGTCCAATCGGGTCACACACAATGATCCCAAGTTTGATTGTAGTGATTCCATTTTATTTCTTGTTATTCCGGGGTTCCTCCATCTTCTTAGTGATATTACCTAGTTTATTTGTGTACACAATCTCACCCCGTTGTTACACCTAAATGTACTAATTTACTGAAATGGAATGTTTGCAAAATGTGAGGTTTAAATATTTGCCAAAACGATAATAAATGAAATCGTAAAGAACCATTCCTGCCATTTAAATCATTCCATCCGCATCCAACCGTGCGAATTCTACAAAAACCCTCTTTCCTGTAATGGAGACAGATCTTTAAAAATTCATGAAGACGCCTCTTGTACTAATTTCTTTATTTATTTTTTATTCATCTCCTCATACAACAACGTGACTTGTAAAAGTGTCATAATATAAAATCTAGTCACTTCCCTCTCCTCTGTCTCTCTGATCCTCATGTTCCTCAAGAAGTGAGCAATTACTTCAGACTTGAGTCTGTTCTACAAAGCCTATAGGCCCTCTACTTACGAGTGACACTGAAGAGGGTGGGAGACAACTTTAGACAAGTGATAAGTAATAATAGTATGGAGTTGGCTATGCATATGTTTAATATTTTATATGACTTCATGCATAACCGTTTGAAAAGGATTTTATCCAGATGTGTTGTTACTACCCTGAGCACATACTAATGTTCTTGCTTAAAGACACACACACACAGGCCCAGCGAAGAGAGAGGCAGGGGCAGAGTTCATTGATGTTGATATGCGTATGATGGGATGGGGAGTGACAGATATACATATCCACTTCCAACCCGCTAAGAGACTCGGTGAAAGTCAGTCAGTCAACGACTGAAGGATCCTTATGTGTCAGGCGACTAGTAGCTTTTATGCAAATTCACGCTTGACTTTTTTCATATTTCTCACCCTCTCCTCACAATCAGTAGAGGCAAAGAGACAAGCACGACCAGGATAAGTTCATAGTTCGTATTACATACCGTCATCAGTGGGGACTTTATTGATGAATTTTTCATGCTAACGAGCACCGATACCGATATAGGGAAATGCACAAGGACTTTCCAGTCTGCTTATCCACATACTTAAACTACGATTGTAGATTCCAGCTCTTGTGTAAATTCAGCTTTATTTATCTAAAAACACGGAATCAGCACTTCCCTCTGGAAATCCCTATCCCCCCGAAATAAATGGTACATGTATTATACACTAGCAGGCTTGGAGACTTTGTAGAGGTAAGGAGCGACGAATGCAGGAATTAAATAAGGCCTACCTACCTTGTAAACTATGCGTTAGATATAGTCTCGGTTACCCGAGAAGCTCTAAACTACTTCATTTAATTTGGTAGGGAATGCTTACAGAGGTATTAAGGGAGTTTAAATAATGTGATTGGAAATAGAGATGTGCAAAAGAAAAAAATAAGGGTGCTGCTGTGTACTACTTCTGCATTGTACAGATTCAACATCTCGTGAACTCCAGTGGGAAGTATATTTAAAGCACAACAGGCTTATAGAGTGTGAATGCAGTGATTGAATAAAATTTCATGGGAATAATAGTTCAATATAAATGCCTGAGGCAGAGAATTAATGCAACGAAGAAAAGCCATTAGGAGGAAGGATTTTGAGCTCCACGGTGTTTGGAATGTTGAACATGAAGAATCCGATCAAGAGATGCAAACGAAACTGCTTCAAGTGTTGCTCTCCCATCCTCCTTAGTGTCCTCCCTTCGAAGAGCCCTTACTTTGTATTTGACAACAAGAGTTGGAATACGGAAACTGTGCGAGGGGAAGGATCGCTTTCCCAAGTAAAGTCTCTGAAGAAAGTAAGACATGAAGCAAGATGTAGTAAGCGGAGGCAGCAGTAGACACTACTGGGGCTATACGGCGGTTGTGAGAGAGCCGATAAAGATTTAATGCTGAGGATGCTGGAGAAAGGGCTGTCAACAACAGGATACCCATAAAAGACGCCACATCGCAAATTCACCTGGCCCCAAGCAAAAATAGATTACCACAAGAACCACCCACTATATGCCAGCAGACCCTCGGAAAAACCAAGTATCATGTCACTATCATGTACTAGGAAGTAAAAGTCTGGGACATATCTTCCACGAATGTAAGCAAGGTTGACCGTCTCAGAAAGTAATCAAAGGACACTTTTTATAAAAGAGGACCCCGATTACTCTATATATTAATATAGATTTATTTACGGCCATCATATTTTTCTCCCTGTGGATATGTCCCATGCGTCTATGTCTATTGCTGGAAATTATATGGATGGGTGACTACAAAATGGATCCTCCTCATATCTCAGTCGGTCCTCAAATCTTGGAGTAGTTGGGGTCTTCAAGAATCAAGAAGTCTTATGGGGATGGGTTGACAGGAGTGTGAGTCGTGGGATGAGACTGGTAGTGTGACCCAATAGCCAGGAAGGGATTCACAGTCTTAAGAAAGTCATAAAGGGGGCTCAAGAAGAACTTTTATGTTATTATATCTTTCCCTATTACGTATTATTACTACACACCATTCTCCCTTTCTCTCTATCTATCAAGATCAACTTTTAGTGGTCAATCTTTCGATGAGAGGGAATAAAGCTGCCCTCACTTCCATCGGATTCTTTGACTCCTTTGTATCTCTCTAGTATTATGTCATGTATCGCTTTCACACAAAGAGATGTCAAAGCCTGGAGTCGAAGACCTGAGACCACTACGGCCACCACTTACCACAGAAATGATCACAATCACACGGTGGTTGTATAGGTTTGTTATATATATCAGTATGACAGACATAAGGAAGTAGAAAAATACAGACTAGAGGATTTTTGGTGGTGATTGGCACAATATCCTAAAAGTTTGTCCTAGAAGACTCATGCAGTTTGTTTTCTTTGACCGATTTGGATTGTCCTTTTGACCACGGGTTGTTAAGCACTGAAGATGGGTGAGGACGGGAGAGTGAAAGGTCCCAGCTGCGATCCTTTGAGGCGATGACAGTAGTCACTTGTGAAAGAGTCAGTATTTTTTCTCGTGAAGATGATATACGCAGCTTGACTTACTGTTCAAGATGAAGTTAACTCTCAGATGAGTTAGCAGTCACAAAGAGAGAAAGTCGAGGACGCCGAACATGCCAACAAAACAACGGTACATGAATTCAGGCTGGAATGCTAAGAGGCCCAGAGGTAGACGGAGACAAGGAACAAGTGACATTGAGTAGTTAAACAAGCTATGCATTAAACATACAAGTGGAGGTACACTTTCCTTATGGTTGTTAGTTTGTTAGCACTTCCTATCTATTAAGTCAAGTGAATAGGAAGCCACGCAAAACCTCAAGCGGCGATATGTACAGATGAACACGTCTAAATAGAAAATTTAAAAACATCCAATCTCTCCACCTATTAAACAGATTATATTCCTTCCTCATAGAGATTGTAAATAAGTATCCGTTCAATAATGGAATGGAAGAGTTAGCGTTGCAGCTGTAGTTTTAATTTGAGAGAATCCAGACCGTTTTAAGGCAGAATTTTCAGTTCCAATGCACAATGAATTAAAAATAGATTAAAAAGAGTCAACTCAAACCATGTAACTCACAATATTTGTAATTGTGTTCACCAGAGTTTGGGAAATTCCACTGATACAAACAAAGATACAAATTTTTGGACTTTGTGTGATGCAATCAAAGTTGAAAAGTTAAATGTAAATAGAACAAGACTTCGCCTTGCACCTGCGGTGAGCTAATTATATTTAGGTGCAGATTCAAATGAGTTTTTATGTGTTATAAAAATTATAAGCTTTATACCCCTTCACATTCCCCCTTGAAATCTCCACCCATTTGCCATATGACCTCGCTGTCGCTCGCTCAACGGCATCGAATTACCCCTACACATATCCCCCTTAACTTC
>JAQFZA010000163.1:0-45361 GCA_034695115.1 Desoria olivacea
AAGGGCCTCCCCATAAGGCTCAATGAGCACACATAGGTACATAGATAGATAGTCAGGCGGCTCTTACTGTGATGATGATATTATGCAACCATAGATGGGCAGGCCTCCGGAGGCCGGAGGCCTAAAATGTGGAGGCCTCCGGGGGCCGGAGGCCACAAAGTTCAGCTGGAGGGAAGCCGGAGGCCACAATTTCCAGCTGGAGGCCGGAAGCCGGAGGCCACAATTCCTAGCTGTAGGCCGGAGGCCACAATTCCTAGCTGGAGGCCGGAGGCCACAATTCCTAGCTGTAGGCCGAAGGCCACAATTCCTAGCTGGAGGCCGGAGGCCACAATTTCTAGCTGGAGGCCGGAGGCCAATGCTATTAGGCCTCCGGAGGTCGGAGGCCACAATGTCTAGCTGGAGGCCGGAGGCCTCAATGTCTAGCTGGAGGCCGGAGGCCACAATGTCCAGCTGGAGGCCACAATGTCTAGCTGGAGGCCGGAGGCCACAATGTCTAGCTGGAGGCCGGAGGCCACATTGTCTAGCTGAAGGCCGGAGGCCAGTGCCCATCTATGTATGCAACATTAAAGTTAGGATAAATAAATTGGGACGTGCGTACAAACCTTCTCTGCCTTCACAATGCTGTCCTCGCAAGTTGGAAGACCATTCAAATTTTCCGTAGTAATTGAAATCTTGATCTGCAGTAAACTTCAAACCCGAATATCTGGGAAGCCATTTCTTGGTCCTAAACAAATCATGTTTTAAATACTTGCCTTAGTGTTTTGGAATCGGAAGAAAAGGTTTTATATTGTAAAATTGTATTGAAAATATAGTATGTGGTAGTACAGATTATCCCTGGATGCAAAGCTGGGCATAAATTCCACAATTCCACGTTTGGGACGTATGTCGGTCATGTTTACACTTTGCAGACCTTTGCAGATTTGTTGAAACAATGTATGAAGGGTAAATGGTTCACAGGATTTAAATAAAATTGGAATGGCTCTGGATTTTAAATACAATCATGCACTGTATGCCTGGATAATTGGTAATCGATTACTAAATTTGTATTGGGCCTCATAGACTTGACGATGGAAATGGAATCCACATATTATTATAGACCTTCTGACAAGACGCTGGCAGCCCGAAGGATAACATCTACGACATTTGAATCTTGCTGAATAATACATGCTGGTCACGCGGGTCATGCCCAACTTAAATTGACCCATGTGACTTACATTAAAAACAGAAAATGGCGAAATCGGCTACACTTTGGATTCACAGATTGGAACAGATCCAGTCTATGCAATTCTGTACATCATCATGAAATATAAGCTGTTCATAATACCCAATTTCGACACATTACAAATTTAGGATGTAATTAAGGATGACAAACTACAGTACTATGAATTTTGTTAGCTTCAAGTTCGGCTTGAATTATATGATCAATATAATGAAACTCTGACTAAGTTTCATTTAAACAGACAGAACTTGTTTATTTTTAACAATTGAACTTAACTCTGTACTCCAAATATACAGTATAATAATTGAATAATTGCGTAACCTCTAAACTCATAATGATATTGGTCTCAAACGTTACATAATCCCTCATTGCATATCTTAAAAACTATACATAACAAATTCATCATTTACCAATTTCTTTAGAAAATTAACCTACGCTTCTCATATGGAAGCAAACACAGCGTCAGCGGAGTACACATCTTCATGAGAGTAAAATTTGAAATACATATACTGAAGTCATTTGTAAGATAAAGAACTCAAAGAAAATAAAATGTAAACTACATCGGTAGTATATGGTTACACTAAAAATCCAACTCGGTATTCATTACAATCATTGCGTAAGCGTACTTAATTACTTTAATTGCACTTTGAACAGATATATTGATCTAGTAGTAAGTTATTGTAATAATATTAAATGTAACACACGTCAACTTACATAATAAAACGTACTATGAGGTGTAATATCATTTTTCATAATAATAAAGTAAAAAAAATCTTTGTACAGATCCTCGTGGTACCATAAACAGATTTTCATTGTATCAGAGATTAATACAGCATTTCATAAGGATCTCTCGTCTGTTTAGCAGATATGACTGTGATACATATCCTCTGACTTGAATAGTCGGCTACATGTAGGACAAGCTCGAACAGTAACTGATGAACGAGTAGAGTTTGTACGAGGGTTAATTGTAGTCGAATTTGGTGAACTGATTTGCACTTGAACAGCAACTATCTCCCCGTTAGGACCCGGGCGAAGGACTGGTTTGATGTCCGGCTGAAAAAAAGGAACTCTTTCGCGCTGTTGAGAGTCCTGAAGAGGCTGAGACGCTGGAGTTGCTAAAGGCTGAGCCCGGCGTTGGCCATTGTGGTAGGGGAGTAACGTCATTGATGACGCACTGGTTTGCGGTGCTGCCGAGCTTTGTTGTCCAGAAGCTCCAGTCGGTTGCTGAACCTGTACTGCATTTGAAATTGGAGATTGGCCAGATGGTAGAATGGCTCTCATCTGCGGTAGATTCGTATTCGTATTCGGTGCATTCGTAAAATTGGGAGGCATAATCATAGGAATATGGCGACCAACTCCACCAGCAAGGCTGACTACGGTGTTGGGGTGTGGTCTTGTTGCCTCCGTACGACGATAAACTGTGAAGATTTGACCGTTTACCATTGTCTGTCCACAGTATTCTCGCCCGTTATTATTCTCGGGATTAGGAGGTAGAACTGGAAAATGTGGTTCCAACGGTTTGGCCAACAGCCCGCGCTGTAAGAATGAGGATAAAACAGCAGATCTTGGCTGATTCAACTGTAATGCCCTTGTTTGGGAATACAGCGATGTGTCGTTTAACGTTGGTGACAGCGCCACTTGATTGGCTTGATTGCTCATTTCAACATTATTAGACTGATTGTCAGTAGATGGATTGAAGGTCAGAAGAGCTCTTTGGTTACTGGAGGTAGGAACCGTAATCTGAGGAATTGGGGTTATGGAAGCTTCTCCAGCTGAGCTGATGCTGGCTGTTGGAACGGTGTGAGTTACCGTTACGGCTTCCACCGGACCCAACTCGGAAGAGCAAAGTGTAGCCAGATTAGACCCCGTTTTTGGTGTAGTAGTCTCTCTTTCTACTGGATACTGCCAAGTAGCAGTCACGACACTCTGACTTATCGGTAGAGACTGGTTAGTTGACAATAATAAAGTATTTTCGCTAACGGATTCAACCGACTGATCCGGAATACTCCTTGTGGACGTACAATCTCTGTCTAGGGAAGGCTGAACAATTGTCAATGATGTACCCATAGTGTCTGGTGGAGGCTGGACAGTACAATTCCTTGATAATTCAGTACAATCAATAATCGTCCTCTCCGAACTGCGAGAACTGAGCTCAGCCAACTGAATTGATTCACTTTCAGAACTTGGATTAAGTAACAATGGTGTGGACGATGGTTGAAAGCTCGCAATGCCATTTTGGGGCCGCCTTTGACTATGAGCATTCTGAACTTCCTGGCGTTCCTGGGATCGAGAATTCATGGTCTTTCCCTTCAAGTGGGCATTAATCGAGTTTGCATAACCCCGACACAAATTCATCTGGATTATCGTTGAATCTGTTTCCTTCTCCGATAGCCTCTGTTTCTTACTTTCTTCCTGCAGTGAACATGTAGGTACTGGTCTTTTTCGGGTTACTTGTTCAACTTGATGGTCCTGTGTCTTGTTCGTCTCACAGGGTATTTCTTGTTCAGTACATGCCGTGTTATTACTAGGAATCTTGCCCAGCTTCTTTTCTAGCTTTTTCAATCTCTTATCAGCCTTTTTTCCGCTCTTACTATCCGGACCAAAAGTCCGAATTATCTCTTTCAAATCATGAATTTGATTATCCAATGATCCATCGCTTCTATTGATCAATGTATCATCTTCGTCGCTGCTGCTTCCAGTAACCCGACGCTCGGATACTTTAGCAACATCGCTGTTTACTGCAGTGTTGTTATCACCTTCTGTTGTGGAAGTTAAATGAGCTTCAATTGGAACTTCATTGCGTATTAAATCATGCAAATGGCTACCACTGATGTGCTTGTTCAGGGCATTATATTTTAATAGTTTTTTGCAGATAGGACACGCAACTTCCCCTGGTGACAAACCCGATTCATTATGACAGGTTCTGTAGTGATTTTCCAACGGTGATTTAACGGACAGAGCCTGACAGCAGATCCAACATCTCTTATACCCATGGGTAGACA
Source organism: Desoria olivacea (assembly GCA_034695115.1). Lineage (NCBI taxonomy): Eukaryota > Metazoa > Arthropoda > Collembola > Entomobryomorpha > Isotomidae > Desoria > Desoria olivacea. Next base: position 4,222 of record JAQFZA010000163.1, read on the forward strand.
GGCACTTTGTCGCTTGAGCCAGAGTGGAGAGTTCTTTCCCGCAGCTGCAAACTGTCAGTTTATCAAAGATTTCCTTAGCATTCTGCAGTACCTCTTGTTCACTTGAAAGAAGCCGGGATCTATTTAATACTAAAGGTGGAACGACTTGCGCTGTTAGTTTTCGTTGAGATTCTTCCTCCTCTCGCACCGCCTCCTTCTTTCGCTTTGATTCTTCCCTCTTGTGTTTAGCTGCTTCTTTTCTTTGCTGCTCTTCTTGTTCCCTTTGAGTCTGTTCTAGTTGTAGCCGTTTTTCCTTCTCTCGTCGAGCAGTTTCCTGTTTTCGATGTTTTTCAGACATTCTTTCATACTCTTCCTGCTCTCTCTCGTAAATCCTCAGTTGGGCCCTTATTTGTCCAGGCGTAAAGTCCGGAAAATGATCTGGCATTTCAGATTTTGGTGTAATTTTAACGTAGTTATACCCAATGGTCCGAGGAATAACAACATTGTTCCCTTTATTAACACTGTTAATGATTCGAGCAATTCTTCCGTCTGACAATCTCTCCACTACCACACAAGGATCTCCAACTGGGAACTTTTCATCTCCATATATCTTTTGGTCCTCTTCAATTACTTCTGCATCCTCATCCACTTGCTCTTCACCACAAGAATCTAAAAAAAAAGATGGTATATATGTAGCCAAGTTGTACATTATTTTGCATGCTCAATAGGCTTGAGCCAACTCATGCCTCTTTCTTTACCATATTCATCAGCGTCCACATCTACAAGATGATGTTTACTAGACGGGTCGTAGTTCATGAAGCAATTCTGGACATGCCGAAGAAGTCCAAAATGACTGAAAGCTGGATAGTCTTTCCCACAATTGAGACAGATTCTTTCTGTGTAGTTATACTTTCCTATTAAATGATTTCCACAGACATCATCACAATGAACCAGCAATTCTGAAAACATCAGAATATTAGGGTATTAAAAATGTTGGCCTATACGTGCTACATAATGATCGACATTGAATTCGGAATTGATTTGGTACCTGATTCACATGAAAACATTGATTTACAATAGTAGCACTTATAGCGTCCCATGGTACTTTTAATAGATTTTGGAGGAGGACTAGAAATAGCAGGTTCCTTGGCTTCTTCGGTTGATTCTATATTGAGACGAAATCAAATAATCAGCAATTAAAATACGTTATTATTTTAAATGTTTGAAAATAATTGTACCAGGTTTAGTCATTTTTGGATTTAAATGAGCAGCAGGGTAATTTCTATCTGCCGTTATACAACCATACCTCTTTCGATGACTTTCTTTCGTTTCGCTTTCTCGCTTGCTACAACAAGTCCATGGGATGAATCTGCCGACCCTACTGATAACCTTCTCCCAGTTTCTTTACGTGTTCGTTGAGGATATCTAGATTTTGTCTTGACTCTTTCACCTAAAGTTGAATGAGCATCGTCTTCCCCGTTTATTTCTTTTGATACGATTCTTCTCCTCCGCAAGTTTGGCTTTTTTGTAGGTTGCTCTTCTTCCTCAACCTCCGAATCACCTTTATTCGAGAAAGCTTCACTATCAGATGAACTTCCATCGCCCGGATTATATTCACTATAATGCTCTTCTGCCTCACAATCCCTCTGTATTGCAGCTTCTATTTTAGTTTATAAATTCACTATCAATCAAATCAAGTCGTAATTCCTGTTTCAAGTTTCAAGCAATGTTATACATTTAAAATTTAACTAACAACAGAAGTCTTACTTGAAGTAGATGGCTGTGGTTCTTTTTCGGGCTTCTTCGGGGATTTTTTAGTGGGACTCTTCATTCCTGCCCCGCAATTTTTCGTCCTCTGAATCCTTGGTTTAGGTTTCCGATTTATTAAACTTCCAGGTGGAACTTTAACGAAGACTTTTTCTTTATCTTCAATTTCAGTCTGTGGTTTATCCTGTGTCGTAACCAATTCTGGCGGGGAAGTACTATGTCCAGGCAATCCTTGTACCCATTCTGTGGTTCGAGAGGGTGGGACATTATTCTCGTCGTCTTTCTTCTCGATCTTCTCTTCCTCATCTTCGTCTTCATCATCATCTTCCATGTCTTCGTAACGCTTTAAATCTTTTTTTCGTTTTAATTCCGCCTGAGTGGCTATTTCTGGCACAGCGTCATGTTTAACTTGTAGAAACTCCAAAAGAGATATTACGGGTCGTAAATTGGTGACTGGGAAGATACTTAATCCTGTGTAGAAGAGTAAGAGGACATCTATAACATTTTGGAGTTTAAAATCCTTTAAAGCGATGGAGATCAGGTTAGCATGGGATGGGATTCCGATCTGTAGATAAAGATTTTGAACAAACAGTTTTTAGGGATTGACATTATGAAATCATTAAAAAGTGGCATTATATATGCACAGATTATTATTGAGACATTAAGAGCATTTGCAAGATCAGTTAAATGCAATTGAACACTTTGAATAGCCTACCTCTTTCATATTCTCCTCAATCAATCTCTTTAACACGGGAGAAAACTCCATCAAAAAGATTCGGTGACAGGGAACAAATCCACCGTCACAAACGATGTGAGTGTCATATTCTGTCGTTTTTCCCCTGCGCTGCTCTTCAACAAGGTACTTTCCAATTCCAGTTCTGTTCTTTATCTTGACCATATTGTTTCCTTGCCCTTCACAAAAAACATACAATATTTATATTTCCATCAATTTCTTTTCATACATAAATAATTTTCTTTGCTATTATGAACGTCAGATATACTAAACACTAGTACAACTTGATACATTCATACGTGATATATTTGGGTTACTAACATAACATAGTTTAGTAACTTGTTTCGCAAGGGTGAAGGGGAAAACAGTTTTGCATCATATGCACATGCACTACATTTCGAAAAAAAGTGCAACTCCTATTTATACTATTCATTGCCATCAATCGCCCAATTACACTGAACTTACCGGGGACGGTAGGGTATTTGTTCCAATTGATAGCATCCCAGGAGCTCGTCCTATTTACCAATTGGTAAATCTCCTGCAGATCCTTCGTCGATACTAGCTGGACCCGGTCCATTGTGGCTCTCTTCTGTTCAACTCTGGCCCTTCCTCTGATGGTTTCAAAAAGTTATCACCGTGTACTGTGACCCAATTCCATTACAATTGGTGGTTGCCAGTTGTCAGTTGTAGTTGTAGTGTAGGACCCACAAACTGAAAGACAAAAAAAGGCACAAAAATCAGGACAATGTTCGTTCCTTACAACATATAACCTACAGCGTTCAATACTATTCATACCTTGCTTCCTAATCTCTGACCTCTAATTAGATTTTTCGTGAAGTTCACAAAAACTTCCAAAATTAAAAACGGCAGTTGTTCTTCCTAAACTGTACTATTGTACATCCTACTCCCTACTACTACTACCACTTTCAAATTTCAATCTAACATATTGAATAACGTTTAGACAACCTAAGCTCCACAAACTTCAACATGAAAACCTTAGATATTCAAAAATCACGGATCCAAAGAAGCTTAAAATATTAAATCAAGAAATACTACTGTGTACTGGCTGGATGGAATTACAAAAATCTGCAATCGGAACAGACGATTTCTGACGAACAGAAGTTAAAAGTCAAGGATAACCTTAAGTCCATTGCCGTGTTTAAACAGCTTGTAGCTTGAAAACAGTACACAGTACACAGTAGAAATTCTAAACACACAATTGAAATGCGGTCAGTGTCAGTGTTAGCAGTCAGTGGTGGTTCTGCTGATTCCTACTTTGTACTTCTCTCTTGTTTCTGCTTATTTTGTTTGTTGTTGTACAAATTTTAATGAGCCTGACTGCCCTGTCTGTTGGCATTATAGTTATATTGTAATCAAAACTACTACATACCACAAATCGGAATAAATACACAATACGACCATCAACCTAGTCTCCTCCCTTGAGTCCGCCTCGACACAAACAGGTCTAATTGTTAGTAAATACAAAAAAAATGTAGATTGATTGAAGGAGTATTTATAAACTGCAGGAAGGAAGCCTGTTGCTTTGTTCAAGACACAACTCACGACGACACAATATGTCCAACCTTTCAATAATGTGTGGATGCTTAATGGTTTAATTTTAATAACCAGCTAATTAATTAACTTTAACTACAAACTGCCCTCAACTCCTTGCTTTGGCGATAGGCCAGGCCAGATCCAGAATGTTTAGTTAGGAATTGGTGAATGTGGAATGGGAGAGAGAGTGCGGCGGGATTCCTGCCTTCCCTTGCAATATTTGTACTTTTGTGTACTCGAGTAATCTTCAATGTGATCAACCTGTCCTTCCCGCCTGCCTCCCTCCCTGCCCCCTCCCTCGTCTTCACTTCTCCACTAATATTTTCATAGTTGTTGAACGTTACGAAACGTAACCTAGCCGTAACGTTATCAATATCAACTATGTAATATTTTGTACATATTTGCATAATATTGTTGCCCTCAGTTTTGTAAATAGTCCAATTAATATGCATTATAGGTACTTTACTTTATTTCCTGGTACATAGTACATATTGCCAGCAGGAGTTCAGAAAACTTCGAAATACGAATCCTTTCGTCTCCTACAATTTCTTGGACAGTTTTGATGTAATTAATCCTAAATAATACAGATAAGAATGGATTTAAGATTTTGCAAAGAATGTAGCTTTTCTGAATCGGTTGTTTCCGGCAGCTATCTGAATTATATATCTGTCCCCTTTGGTTATATTTTGCATAAGACAAAAGCATAGCTGTTCTTTAGAAGTTTTGAGCAGTGCCTAGGAATTATAATTATTATTGTACTTCACTAGTTACAAGAATGCCTACAACTCTCATCCCTTCGGACCTGATCCATATTTATCTAACGTCTCCATAAGATTAGATCTATCTAGAGGTATGGAACAAGATGCATAGAATCTCCAATTAAACCTTTGCCTGTTAGATCCTTAGCTTCGGGGTTTTTAATTCCAACTGACCTCGAAAAAGCAATACAGCAAAAGCCAAACCTTTAAAAAAATTCTAAACTTCATGAAAGACGGTTATCAAGAAGGCAGGATGGTTTTTGTTTAAATGCTACTTTGCTTAGGAGAAGCCACCACCACCGTGTCTTGAACCGTCTACCTCTAGAAGTCTATAAAGCATGCACCTAAGTAAATATATAAAAAAGAGCTCGGACCTTTTTTGTGCTTCTGAATCTGAATGAGTGTGAATGAGGGGTGTCAGTGAGTGACCATAAAAGTTATTTTCGGAGGGTGTGTTCCTTTCCTTCTAAACTGACTGGACACAGTTGACATCCTTCATGTCTGTAAGTTAATTTTTAAGTCCAGAGAAAGCCGGTGTTCTAATGTTCTAATAGAACGTTCTGGCCAGGGATATGAGTCAGGCATTGTTTTTACATGCACAAATATATAGTACCTTGGCCTCACCTTTATGTATATTTAAATATAAGTAGCTTACCAAGATTCGGAGACGATATTTTAATGTTAATCTCTCCAATGAAACCACCGTATTTTGAAAATCACTCCTGATAAAGTCCCAAACTGCAGTTTCACTTACAAAGATGTAGAGAATTAGTTTCTGAAGTTCTACAGCTCGACGACCGAGAATGAATTTGATGAAGAATATGTTTCGAATTTTGTAGATTGAATTGAAATCGGATTGGAAAGGAAAAAGAGCTTCCCTTATCTTTTAGAGCTTGCTTGGAATGCATTGGAGGGAAGTAATTTGAGACCAGCATTTGCTTATCGCATAATTCTTGGGCTTGTTGATACTTAAACTAGAGTATGGCGTCTACTTGTATAGTATAATATAAAGAATTATATTTAGTATAATATACCGGGTGTTCAAAAATTATGTCTACTGCTCTACATTTACATCATTACATTTAGCATTACCCTATGTGGACATAATTTTGGGACACCCGGTATCTACTACCAAGTACAAGTTAAGTTTAGTGCGCATAAAGGGACATGTTTTCAGATACATTGGTTTATTATATATTCGTCATTAACCAACTAAGCCCCGTGAAGAAGAATACTACCCCAACCCCATGAATAAAATCCTAATATTATTCCATATTCTGCCGGATCTATTATAAAAGCTATGATAAAAAAACATAACTGTGAGGCTGGACTGGAACTGTGATGTATAATTATGAATGTGACAAATTGAGATTTCAATTAAGGCGTAATTTTTACCAAAACAATGTCGTTATATTGTAGGAAGCAAAACATTCAAATAAAATGGATCCGCATTTCCAGTTGTAAAAAAACAATTGGACGAAAGAATTATAATCTGATAATAGGAGTGATTGTTTTTGTAAGTCGTTACGCGGAATCTTTCTGATGCTTAGAATGTCATAAGGTCAACTTGTAAGAAAAGATCGAGAAGTCAACAAAAATGAAGTAGGTACGTGTCACGGGCCTAATTTTGTTTAGGCAATCGTAGAACTTCCAAAACACATTGAGTACAATGTGTCATCAGCTTCTTCAACCAACATTTCTGATCATTTCGCAACCGAAACAGCCTCTGATTTTCCAAACGAACAAGTTCCGTTATACTCTGTTAAACATTGAGTGCAACGGTTTTAAGTATCTTTAAAATATTAAAATCAACGTTTGGCATACTATTCCTTTTACACCAAAATCATTACTTAAAACACAATCTGACGACGAATTTCGCAGTTGATCCCTAGGCAATCTGCAGAACGTCTAAATTATATATGTAGTACATTCTGTCAACTGCCTGATCCCCAAATTGCCGGCAACATATACAAATATACTTTTATCCTACTGTACAACTCGGCTCGAATTCTTAACTATAGTTAAGAATTCGAGCCGAGGTGTGTCAAATAACAGATTGCACACTCTGGCCGAAAATCTCTTATCTCACAATTCTCAGAAGACTGGAAATGTTCCAATGTTTTAACATTTTGAATCCCTGTTATACTTATTCACATAATAAGATACAACGAACAGGATTTATGGTTTATTTTCTATATTCAATAAACGTAACCACATTCATTTCACCCTTCTTCTAAGGTTTTAAGAAGCTATGAGCGACCACCTCTCTCTCTGATATTAATAATAGTAGATAATCTATATTATACTCCTAGACCTAGTGTCGTATACATACATACAAGCTTCTACTATCCAGCCCATGTCGGTAGTTCTGGTCAAAGTCAAACAAAAGCCACAACCACTCTCTAAACAAAACATTGTCCGTTTAACCCATGAACAAGTTGCTGGTCAAACATTTATAACCAAAATTAGAAACATTGCATTGTCCCTTTGGGTAAGCCATAAACTCATGAAGGAGCGATATTGAACTGAAATTTAAATATAGCCTCAGGAAGCAGGGATATTTTCTAAACCGGTGGGTTGTTTCATAAATTCTTAGAAATACAGCTGGCTACATTGGAAACAAATGAATCCATTCTTGTCATTTTTTTTAGATTGAACTGAACATTGAGAGTAGATGTTACAAAAAAGTATATTCATTCAAATATGTATTAAAGACTTTTTTAAGACAAGCAATCAAACCGTATACAGAAGCGTTTTATAAATGTTAATTGGTGTAAGAAACGGGGTATTTATTGAATCATTAAGATGTGATGCGAAGTACAATGACTACTGAAATATGCATATTAACTCAGTCATATTCGTACGATATGTATGATTAAAAAAATAACCACATACATAATCAAATGTAATTATTGCGATACTCGTCCAACTTTAAAATGCACCCATAATGAGACTATGATGAAGACTGTAAAATTGTATCGAGAGTTAAGAATTCACAACTTTCACGATATAAAGATTTAGTTCTCTGGTCCAGCTTTCCATCTTTGCTTTGCCATGGTCATCTTCAAGACCCACCAATTTGCTAAATATGTAAGAATTGGTAAGAGGAATCCAAATCGTTCCATGTAGATTTTAAAAGGCGTCTTGCTGTTAGGTTTACAGTGTGCATGTAGAACATAAATCCTTAATGAGTTAAAGTGTAATGATGAAAGAATGTGAAGTTTATGATTCGAGAAGGAGGATGAGCTAAGCATAACTCATTGTCCATAAACTCCAAATGTAAATTGCAAATTGCAATAATATGGACCATACTATTGGAATTCATAAAACCCTACAACCTTATACAACACCACGAAATTCTTGACTTATGACTTTTGACATTATGCATATGGATGAAAGCTCAAGAGATTAAAGCCTATCTGAGTGTATAATAGCACTCTAAGGATTAAAGTAAAATGGAGCTTAGAAATGTCACGAAAGAAATATATTAAATAAGTAAATAATCAACTACACTGGAATCGATGTGTATGACCATTTGTCTCTGACTCAAAAATGTGTCTAGGAATTGCTATTCTACAAAAGAGTTTTTTTTCTTTAACTTTTTTTATCTCGGATTTCGAAGGATGAATGAGATAGACGTTGATTTCATCTGGGAGAGATTACCATGATACCATCATTTGCATTAATTATTCATGCATGCAACAGACTGACTACAGCAGATTCAGTTAACACAAAAACAGGGTAAGGAAAAGTATCCTTCGAAAATGGCACAGGGTTCTCGGAGTTTTCATGCCTGAATCCACCAGAGCCCAAAGTGGGTCCAGCCAGACCTGATTTACAGGAAAGATAAAACCCGGCTCGCAATAATAAAATAAGGTAATCCTATTCCAGATCTAAAAAGCAGTAAATCCAAGCCCCGTATGTGGCACAGAATGCCAAAGTAATCAGTACAACCGAAAGTCCAGTCAACATTCGGACACACGGAGATGAAGACCGAGAAGTGTAATTGTATTTGGGAAAAGGTATAAACCCATAAGTTCCAGTCTCAGGGAATACTATTACCAACTACCAATTACTACAACTACACTCTTCGTATTTTGAATACAAATTCATGCAAAAACTAAATCCTAGCATACCAACTGTACGAAGCCAACCACCTACCTACTCCAGTAGTACGGTATTCAATAACACGGTGCATAAAAAACGTCCTCATTTGATGAAGCAGCCTGGGAAAGGCTCGTTCCTTTTTATAAGCGGCTGCTCAGCAGTATATAGTGCATAGTAGTAGAAGGAATACATGCGCCTTGGAAGTTGATGGAGAAAGCATTGATGTTACTTTGTCACGGGGAGAAAACTAGACATCACTGGAGTCATTAAGTCCATGAACAAGGAAGAAATACGGAGGGAAGACATCATGGCACATACAAAGGGGACGAATCCCCACGAAGGCTTTCTGACATACACAGAATCAGAATAACAAAATTATAAATGGTAAACTAAAAAGGAAGGAAATGTCTCTGGGGAAAGTCCTGGTTGATTTCTTGCATTAAAGACGCTATAGGGTCATTCCATCCCTACAATTCCACTGGATGGATGAATGGATGTCCTCATCTTTTCTATCCCTTCCTCTTGATCGTGTAAAAGAATTTTATTCGGAAGCAGAGGGAGAACTACGGCAAGGTACTACCCATCCAAGATTGGCAGTGGTGGAAGAGCAGAAGGGATAGGAAGTAGAGACTTTTCCCCTCGTCCGAGCTTTCTCCACGTAGTATTACGAATAGAGCTTTCCCCCTCCTCAACTCGGCTCGTATGGGTTTGGACAATTCCCCTTTCAAAACACCAAAGGCTCAAGATTATGTATATGGTATATTATCTAGGCTCTCCTTACTCTGGACTTTCTACTCCATATAATCTGTGGAGAAACTACGCAAGCGAGGCTATAGCGTAATAGCGTATATAATAGGACTCTCAGCAAGGAAAACTGCTCCTATAGGGAAGAAGTACGAAGGAAGCTGGAATAGGTGTGGATTCCATCCCCGATTTCGGAAGAACATCTCCTCGTTTTCGGTGGAAATGGTCCTCCTTAGATTCAGTTCTGAATTAGGTTCTCACAAGCCTGTAGACACGGACGGATTCCTCAGTTTCCATGCACTGTTCTATCTACTACACTATCCGTTTCCTTCTGTTCTTCCAGGACTTGTATTTAGTGTATTCATCTATCTGAAACTGTAGGGGTCTTTTCCAAGTAATTTTGAGGCACTACGGGGAGCCTGTAGGTTAACATCTTTCAAGATTCTTGCACCCCGACAATTATGCACTTCTTTGGCCCGTCGTACTTTTCTGGAGTTTTTTAAGGAGGAAAAAATACATCCCGTTAAGCTAGGCAATGCGTCTGTGATATTAAGCATTTACTTAATTGTGTAGTGTGTGCTGCGTCCAGTTCTAGTATCAATTCCTAATTGTTCCGGTGTAGCCTGATACATAGATGAAGCAACTAATGACGACACTGTTAGAACTGTAATAAGGCTTTCTCAGAAGCTAGGTCAACGGACTTGGTCCTTGATTAAGGGGAAAGCTGCTTAGAATGTCCCTGGACGATCCGTTCATCGTTGTCAAAGAGTAAGTTTGTCTTTGGATCAAGCTTGTGTCCACTAGTGAACCATTGAAGCACGGTATTTTTAGAATATACCTACAATGTGGAAAGTAGAGATTACGAAATATCGATTACATTACATTTATATGAAGGTGTCTTAAGTTCTAGTTTTTAGAAATGCTTCAAAATATAAAATACTTGAAAGATCGATATTCAATACCGAAGGAAATTTCCCTTTCTACATGCAGTAATTCGAAACTGCGCTTTTAGCCTCAGCCAGACTTGATTTGATGCCGATCCCATTCCTGTTATTCATTCTTTGTCCATGTTTCTTTGTTGTCGATGTTCGTGTTGACAATCTTGATTGTTATTCAGGTTTTGTTTGTAGATTGAATCAATATATCATCGCCTCCCGTACATAATACTGTGGTTTAATAACATGAACAGTTTGAGTTGTAAAGCAAAAGCTAAAAAGTAAGTCAATCAGCTACCGATAAATATCTGGAACCATTTTTAAAGGTCAAATGGAAGTAGAAAAGTTGTTGTCCCCTTTCACTCTTGTAATAGAACACATGACACATAAATGCACCTATAATAAAACCCCTACTACTTTGCCTAAATAGTTTGGAATGAGTAGGAGTGATGTTAAATTGATTTATGTACACGAATTGGTCGTTTTATCGGCTGTGATTTATGGCTCCTATATACGAGTACGACCGTACTCTTACTTTCACAAAGTTAATTGTGTCCAGAAATGTTAACCTTTATAAAAAAAAAATTGCCGTATTCCAGAAACTGATCAGGTGGGCTACTATGTAGTACATGCCCTGTGTACCTGCAAACGCTTAGATTACATTAGAAAAAATGATATTTCATGTTCACGAATGATTTTCATAATAAAAAAAGAACATAATGTATTAATTAATCTTCTAAAAATGTACGCAAGTTTATTCACATGTTGTGTTCAACAAGACAAGTTGACAGCGGTAACGAACTTTGATTTGTAACATGTTCTGAACTTTAGAAGCAACGAATGAAAATTGTGATAAATTAATTAAAGCATAAGATACTCTTTGATCTCAGCCAGAATGCCATAGAATTTGTGCAAAGAGACGGAGATCAAATGTTGAGGTTTGTAAGTTCCAACGTAATGAGCTAATTAGAGGGAAGCCTTCTGAACTAAAGTTCAAAAGGGTTTAAACGAAGACTGTGTCCTTTGTCAATGGTTGAAAGTAGTCAACAGGATTTTACCTTGCTAGCGTTGCAACATTAACGTTTTAGACTTGAATGGGATATTTATTTTGGAGATGATTATGTGTGGAATAAATCTAGTATTACAAAGTTATAATTTCTCGTTAGGTCGGCGACTAGAAATGAGAATGTGTAAGAGTCAAACTTCCACCATTTGAAATGTATTGAACACTTCGGTTCATTTAAATAGAAGTTTATGAAAGCCGACATTCCATTGTACTTTTTATGAATGTTGAATAAAGTCAAGATTTTAATTTGTTATTTTCAGTGAAGTGTGCAAAGCTTTAGGAAGGACACGTGAACTATTCCAGCATTGGAGTGAGAATTGCCAAGGGTCTAACGAAGTGTCAGAATGGGTTGCCTCACAACTTCGAAACGGGCTTCGAAGCTTGGAGTGGGACTTGGACGATTTGGAAGCAACTCTTGCAATTGCCAAAAGACAAGGTCTTCGTGACAACAAAGAAATTTCTTCCAGACTCAATTTCATTATCAAGACTCGTCAGGAGATTCAGGTAATTTATTTTCAAGTAACTTTTTAAAAGAGATTCTATCCCTAGAGAATTATTGCTGTATCCTGCCAAATGGAATTATTCAACATGTAAATCCTTGTGATTTGAAGCGTGGGCTGGGGAAGAAATCTAATTAAGAATTTAGGCTGTTCAGGAACAGAGTAGTTGATAGTCTGCTGGATACAGAAATGAAATTGAATTTTCTACTTAAACTTCTCAAGTTCTTCGGAGAATGTAGGCCGTATTCAGTTTGAAAGATTTCATCAGGCAAACATATCTGAAAGTTTCTGTAACACAACATACATTCAATATTCCCGACCGTTTCATATCTGCTTCCCAACATCCTGTCAAATGTCAAAGGCAGAAGGCTTACGTGTGACGTGACTTGTACCAGTTATGTCCACTTTCTTCATCTCATGCATATATTATGAAAAGTTAATGTACCGAAATACTTATTTTATTTTCAAACTACTTTTCCTCTACTATGAAAAATCAGGCTTCCATCTCGTTAAAAGGGTTCGAACAATGCACTTGAAAAAAAACATACTATAGAGCCTGACACACATTGAATCCAATATACTATAGCAGCTCACCGGTACCTATCTACCCCATTGAAATTGCTAAGAGTTCCGGCAAATTATTATTCCAGGTTGAAGACACTAAGATTAGCACTTCATTCCCGTTTTTGACGAGATGAAGGCAGCCCGCATCCGAACACATACTTTAGGAAATAGTGATGAGGGTAAATATTTACCCAGGCTGTCTTGGTTTCAGAGTTTATTTTCATTCCTTTAGTAGGAGCACTCCATACATATACCTACCTACTTGTGGGGAAGTGTAGGATGTTATTAACACGAACATTCGGCTTTCCCATTACATATTTCTTCCTCAGCATAGCTTGGGCTTAGGACATGACGGCACTGAAGAAGAAGAAGGAGATTTATTTATGAAATAAAAGATTCCATAAGTTTCTCAAGGGAGATGAAAGGAAGACGGAATCCGTAACTCCATTTCGCTTTCCCCTCTAATCCTCCCTTTTAGCACTTTCATAAATCCACAGATTTCGGAATATGGTGTAACTCCCATCTCTATCACCGCAAAGTGTAATAAAATAAGGAATTAAGAGAAATGATTACAACTCATGGGTAAAATACATTTCAACACCTCCGCCTACTACGTTTTCAATCTTGGCTTAAAGGACTAGCAGAGCGATGAGAGTATAAGGGGATTAGGCTTTCAAGGTGAGGGCTTGAGAGTGCTTTCACTACTCCGGAGACATGTACATAGCTTTCCTCTGAGATTGATAAAATCAAAGCGCATTAAATATTGTATGCTCGAAGCCTGTTGTATTATTCACAAGTCTTTGAAAGATAAAGCAACAACTTACTTATTGTCAGTGTGTATAGTTAATCGCCATTGTATGTATTGGGGAGATAAGAAAAGAGAGGAAAGCAGGGAAGGGATTAAGGTTTACTTAAAATTGAGAAGAAAAGTAGATCCCATAAAAGTGCTGACAGTTTTAGAGCCATCGACTTTTCTTAAAGCTTTCCTTTTTCTAGTACCTTCGATTTCTGTCGACCAATTCTACTTCGTCTTCCAAAAAGCCAGTATGGAATCCTTGAGAACTTACAACTGTAAATTTTTGAATGATTTGACTAGCCTTTGCTGCGATACTTAGTACGAACGACCTTAGTTTGAAACATTGAAACTTTCATACCCTACCTATTGCAGACTTCCGTCCCAGGCTACGGTTTGTTTTGAATGAAATCTAAGCCTATCTATCTGTATACAAATACTGTATCAGCGTTAAATACGCTTAATGACACCTGTTCAACATGACTATGGTAAAAGTACACAGCTGGCTGAATAGCCTGAATTCGTAATATACTGCATATTTGCATGCATTAGCCACACGCCCAATTTGACATGTATTTTCTTTGAATTGCATACGAGTACAAACGATTCCGCAAAGGGACTTGAGGGTTTTGAATGTGTTTTGAAACTAAAGGATGGAATTGAATAATAGGATGGTTGCTGCGTAATTTGTAAAGGAATTAGTGTGAGTAATTCTGTGTGTTAATTTCTAGAATATTAAAGACGAGCTCAATCTAAAGAGGGAAGACTGGGATACAACAGCTCGACAGGTATGTTAACGATTAATTAATGAAGCCCCTGGAGCCCAATAGCATTTCACTATTTCTGAGCCCACATTAATCGTGTCTGAAATGGTTGGATAATCCCTTGAACAATCTGGAAATAAGAACTTTTATCTACGGCTAGAGCTAACAAATAACACACACATGTGTTAGGCTGAGACTTTGAAAGACGGCTCAGACAGTTGGTAGTTAGTTGGAGCGATAGGATACAACTTAACTGTCAGATGTATTTGTAGTTTTGAAGGCTGTTTGTCTTTGTGGTTGAGTTGTACTTATCTTTATCTATCAATTATCAGATATAGTTGGCATCCTTCACATAATATGAGATTTTAGAGGTCTTTAGTCTCAAGTAGCAATCTAGAATCTACGCAGGGGAAAGAATTGTAATAGGCTCTGATGGGCTTAATATATATTATCCAGCTACCGGGCTTACTAATCATATTCATAATCGTCCATCGCCAGTTGAAATTTAGTAGGAACATAAGATAGGATTAAGCAGATATTATTAAGATGGCATGATTTCGTTTAAACCCTATAGTTTATACCAGCGTTCTCTCACTTTAATTCCAGCTGAGGAGTCAGTTAGACCTAATTAATGCTTAATTAGTATTTTGCGGTTTCCTGTTTTCTCTGTGGTTGTGGTTGCAAAGCCTCATATTGTTAATCGGAGTTGTCAGTTGCAAGGGGGGACTGAATGAGGTTTAATATTTAACGGGAGAATAATTCTCTGTACTCCGTGGTAGAAATTAGGTAGTCAGGTTACCAGATTCTAATTCTAGATTTAACCTCCTAACTTCATCGTCTTTCAGGTTTCAGGCAACTGAATAGCATTTAAAAACGTCGAAAACTCTGGCAAGAGTTGAGACGTGTTGTGCGTTGATCTTGAGATTGGGGGACGTAATAAAGGGCTGTTAACTTTAAGCTCATAACCGACTGTTGAAGTCACGAAGTGTGAATAATAAATGATACTGCTGGTCTTTCAGTAGTACAAAGTGGTAATAAAATGGTGGCTTTTCAATTTCAATTGCCACAGCCCGAGAGCCCAAGGTGCGGGAACAAGAAGGCCAAGTACACCAAACTTGAGAATGAAAGTCCGGAGAAAGTGGTCGTCGTCTCTTCGCCAAATACTCTTTGTGTAGAGTGTGATGAGAACGCTTTGTAAGTCGGCCTTTATTACATTTTAAATTACTGCCCAACTTCCCTCAACCGTTAAGGTAATTCCACACGCAAAGGCTTCTGGGATTATGGGAAGGTTTGGCTGGAAAATTGCTTGTGCCCTAAGTGGAATTAATTCCTTAAGATTAGGGTCGGTGGGAGTTGAATCTAGGGACTCACAATCAGACAAGATGAAATACTTGATCATGTAGGCCGAACGGTTTAAATGATTTGTGAGACATTCCAAGAAGTCCTTGATCTAGTTCTCATCATGGTTGCAGAGCCCAAGAATATTGAAGCGTGTACATGACTCAAATTTGTTTACATGGTTTTGCAGAATGCTAGAAGATTTCGGACAAGAAGTGGATCTAATTAATGCAGATGAAGTGAACAGTCGCTCGTTCTTCTGGACCAGACTTAAATATGTACCTATAGGTAGGTGGGAGAGAGTGACATAAATGGCTTCCTATTAATCTAGCTTTCATGAAATGAAACTGGGAGTTGGCCATCCTTTCACTCAAATCATTCCTTCATTCCGCTCTGGGATTACTTAATCCAATTTACTAACCTCCGTGTATATTTATTATTTCAGGCCGGAAAATGTGGATACTTCTTACCGTGTTGGTTATTGCCTTCATCTGTTCTCTTACTAGCCTTGTGTTGGTCTTTGTCTACCGGGAGTGAAACTTTCCCCGATGTTTGGTGAATAACGCTATACACACACGCAACCGGTGACATGAACATGAAAATTTGAGATAATGTTTCCTACAACAGTCTTCATCGCATCACAAACTCGTCTTTTACTTCCTTCGACTTTAATCTTATCACAGAGCAGGAATACCTTATCCGATATCCGCAGCCGTGCGAGGAAACAATACGTGCAAACTAAATTAAGAAGTCCAATCACTTTTAGGTGCATCCGAAAATTAACTCTCGCTTTTCAACCCAAATCGAGACGAAGGCTTTGGAAACGTGCAACAATAAGATACTAATCTCCCAAGAAAAACAAGAACACCACACGTCGCTGCTAAAAAAAAGTGCAGGCTTGCTGAAATTACCAACGCATACAAAATAATTTTGTAGTGCAATTAAGTGTAGATATATAATACTGTTAAGTTGTACAGTCTGTTCCATTAAAAGTCCCCACTAACCTTGTTTTCCATACTTCGGCTATGCTCTACCTAGAAATATTAACAGACAGACAGTCATAGTCCACCCTTTGTGCTGATTTAGATAATGTTACTAGTGATATTATGTGGAGTACCGAGTGTAAGTCATCCGTCTATGTCAAACGTACGCGTGGTGGTGAAATATCAAATCTGCGATAGAAAATATAAATATCTAAACAAGGACAAGTAATTTCCGTAACTCATAAATGTCATAAGAAAGTGGATGTAGCTCACGTAAGGGAAATTATAGTTTTTAATAGAGATGACTTCGGAGCTGAGTGAGCTAAAGGTAAATGTATTATTTTAAAAAAATAGCATAGACTTTTCATGTTCCAGAGAATTCCATAGTGAACGACACAAGAGGGGTTTTATTTCTAGCTAATAAAGATAATTAAGGAAACTGGAATATGCAAGAGAAAGTAATAATCACGGGGTAAGATGAATATGAAAAAAGAATCTCATAAGCAAACACAAGGATCTTTAAGATACATTTATCCAGACAATGTCCACTAGGTTGCAATTACAATCGGCATTAAGTACGAACCATACATTCCTCTCATTTCGAACGTAGCTTAAGAACAAGATTTAACAGAAAAGTTTTGTACACGGTTTAATCTGTTATTATTAATTCTAGTAAGGAAAACATACTATTGGGAAATTTGTGACAGTGACTTCAGTTATGGATACAAGATGATGTTACGGTTATACAAATAAATATTCATACCAGACGAATGACAGGCATCTATTGTGACTATAATTATTGGACTAGCTTACTATCCGGGTTCCCAGTTTTAAATAAATACTTCTTGTACGTAAGCTTAATGGAAATGTGCCGCATGTGGTTTACCAACATCTCATACTCCTCGTGTGAAAGAGGATGGTCTAAAGAAATCCGTATTTTGTTCGTTTTCCCAAATCGGGATTCGATCCTTCCAGTGGTTTCGAACAAAATCTCTTCTATCATACTTCTGTTTGGCTGTATCAAGACGATGGATACTTTCAGCCCGATGAGATGATCTATGTTACTCAGTTTCTCGCAGAATCCTTTAGCTATAATACTGCTTTCTGAAGCGATACGATCCGCAGTTCCAGATTTTATGTGCCATCTGAATATTTGGATTTTTGGCAAGTACGATGCTTTGAAGTTTTGGTCTTGAGTGAAGTCCATCACGGTTCCTGAGAACGCCAACCGGCAACTCTTATCCTCCCTGGTTTGCAAATTCGTTCCTATCACTAATGCGTTAGGCAGCATCACGATAGGTTTATCAAATTCCAAGACTGCATAGTGACTTTTACGAAAAATAGGTGCTTCTGGCCTTTCTTCACCATCAAGCTTTTCCATATGTTCATACTGTAGGTTTGGGTCATAGCTGGTCGTTTCTTGATGCTCTCCGAACAGGGTAATGACTGCGGTGACGGTGGAATATCCCATAGTGATGTGATACCGTCTTCTTGATTCAATGGGGCGATCGTAATATCGAATTCGACTAATTTTCATAATAGCAGCTCGCACTCCGGATTTTAAGTAACCAGGACAAGAGATAGTGGTCCGCTCTACCAGTTTAGCATCTAATCCGGTAACTCCTAATGCCACTCGATCACCAGCCGTAGCCTCAGCAACAGAATTTCGAAAAACTTGCATGCTTTTCACTTTCTTCGACAGCTGAAACTCTGGAACTTCGATCATCTAAAGAAAATACTGTATTAGTACTTAGAATGATCTGCACCTTAATCTTCAAGTAAATCCTAAAGTCTAATCAACTTACATCTCCTATTTTCACATTTCCTTGAAGAATGGTCCCTGTACAGATCGTACCAGAGCCCTTGATGGAGAAGCAATGGTCGATCGCCATCATGAACGGATCGTTGCACAGTCTATTTAGCTTAATTTTTTCCAGTTTTTCTATAATTGCGGTCTTGAGCTCCAAAGTACCGATTTCTGGATCCTTTGCAGAAACACATACAATAGGCTCACCAACGAACCTAGTCTTCCCAAGTGTAGAGCACATACGTTTCCGAAGTTGTTTAATCTAAAGAAAATCAGTTTTGAAAGGCAAGAAACAGAAATCATAAAGTCAACGTAAAGAATAATATCAAACATAACAAACCTTAGCCGTCCTCATGCTTTTCTCTAAAAGGTCTACTTTATTGAGCACCACAATCAGGTTTGGGCAAACAATATTAGCCAAAATAAGACACTCAGCGGCCTGAGGTTGCATCCCCTTGTTCACATCGATAACGAGCACCATGATATCCATGATTTGAACTCCTCCAAGCACAGTTCGAATCAGCGATGCATGACCCGGACAATCCACAAGCGTGACGTTCCATTTATTATCCAAGTTGAAGGCCGAAAAGCCTAAGTCCAGCGTAATCCCTCGTTCCTTCGATTGTGGATTAGAATCAAATGCAGCCGTCGAAGCAGTAGTACTTAAAGCTTTGCAAAGACTAGTTTTTCCACTGTCCACGTGACCCAATACCCCCAAGTTGACGTTCAACAGCTTTACCACCTCTGTCACCTCCATCCTGTATCTTAAAATAATCATAAGCCACAAATAAGATTAGATAATATCCATATCAATGACCTCTAGAAACCCCCTTCTTCTCTCTTCTCCTGGTTATTCAATACTGCATGCAAAAAAACAGTTTAATTTAGTGTTATCCAAAATTCCAAATACCTTCTTTCTACGAATAGCACCGCTCCTTAAAACCCTTTTGATCCTCAGCAAATCCCAGTACTAGGATCCGAAAATTTCTCCCACTCCTAAAAAAGAGACAATAGAGAAATATAAAATTACCAGCTCCATGTCAATGACCTCCAGAAAGCCCTTCCTCCCCTAGCCCTTCAATACTACATGCACACAAATATGCAGAACACAGCAGAAACAAGCCTGATTTAATGTGTAATGTTATTCAAAATTCCAAATACCTTCTCTTAATTAATAGCAGAAGAAGCGCCGTTCCTTGTCAACTCCCCCAAAGGAACGACGAAAGTGCAGTAAATGGTCGATTTTCAACTCCGGTAGTATCAGGAAAACGGAAAACGGAAATTGGAGAAAATTTTCCCAGCTCACCTTCTCTCTTCAATTCCTGAAGTGAAGTGAAGTTGTTTCTGGACTGAATTTTATGTTGAAAGCAAGTCCCGGGTTTCCATGGAATTACACTTAGGGGCTCAGTGAGATGTGCATATCCCAATGCTGACAATGGTTAACTCTGAACTATTTTGAGCTTTTGCGAAATGTTGGCCAAATTATTGCAAAATTATGTTGATCTACCAGATTTTGCTTTACAAGTTGTCTCTCAACAAATATGAGTAATGTTCCATTGTAAAGTGTATAAGCCTGCTCAAAGATTATTTATAGTAATTAGCCATTAATATTTGTGCATGTAAATGGACAGCTGCATGGGGACCGGAAGTAGTCCTCCAAATTAACGCATTTCTCAATCAAAGACCAATTAAAGAAGACATATCCACTAATTGTCACAATTAAATGATTTTTTACCTTAACAAAGCACCACCAAATTTCATGTTATACATATGTACACACTTGTACATGTTGCATGTGTATTTAGTTCCTCTCCCGTTTAAAATGTTTTCCCAATTAAATAAAGTACATTCATCAAATAATATGCATGTTCATGCACATTTAGACCGACGAGCAAGTTGGTTTCTCTACCTTTAAGGGGATTTCCAAGCTTCTTCTCCGTGTTGATTTCCTAAGACATGTTAAATTGTCTCAACATCATTGATAAGCACAATGATTACGAATTTCATTGCACTTGTATCAAGGAACTCGGTGTTAGTATAATAGGCAGTATACAATAGATGAGGTTCACAATGTCATAAAGTGACAGGATAGATTTGACATGGTTTTGTAAAAGACTAAAATTCGACCATGCTGAGTATGTAAATTGCATAGAAATTCGACAAATGAATTCACAGAGTCAATATTGTAAGTTTCGAGACCCATGTCACCACGTCGTCCAAGTAGTCTATAAAAAATAAGCATGTCCAATTTCTACTATCAGACCTCCTCCATTCCAAACCATTCATGATGACAAATTAGGGCTTAGTAACTTCGAACCGTCTTCATTTTCAGATGATGCTTCATAAAAAGTTTAGTTCATAAAAAAAGTAGATTGCCCATCTCCTCGGTAATCAGGGTCTCATAATAGTGCTTTAAAAAACTAGAGTTCCAATTTACTAGTTACCCATAATCTGAATAATTGCTGGAGAGTGTAACCAGCAGACCATGATGGCAGTTGATTTTGAATGATTTGAGTCAGCACTTTTACTAATAAGGTAAAATGCGGCTTGCCCTTTGAATGATGAGAGAAACAGACAAGATGATAATAGGGTGGGCTATTCCATGAGACCTAATAAAGATCCTTACCAAAAGGACGTAAGGATTCAAGGGAAAAAACAACCAGCAAATAGAAGGTTAAATGGATTAAGCATTATTTAGTAAGATTTCCCTGTGTAAGCTCATAAGATATCCGCAAAAGTATTAGCTAATAAAATGTTGTGCAATCATCGTCGTTAGCACCACCTCTATATTTGGAATCCTTTTAGTTTTAGAGGGGCTTAATAGGCTGTACCTTAACTGCAATGAAAACTATGGAATTTAGTGCGTATAGCGTTTTAAGAAGGGGACAGTCTGGGTTTGGAAGAGAAGCAGACAGTTAGGACATGAATTCATAGATTATTTTAATAGCATGCAATTGCTAATTTATTATTTGTCACTTGTCTCGTTTCCTTCTTCGTGAAAATTATAATGTAACACATGCGTTTCCTAATTCGGAATTGACCAAATTGGATGTGTTGACCTGACCTTAAATTACTAAAGAAACTAAGTAAGTATTCACTTCGGCATGCAGTTGTAAGTGTGGTAGTAGATGAAAGATATCAGAATGGTACATAAATGTAAATGTGTTGATACAAGTAAAGAACATTTAGTACATTTACGCACTTTGTGTTTAGATTTCAGGAATTTCAAAAGACCAATTCAAAACAAACCATAATGCTGTAAAATTTCAACTATAAGGCACTCTCGTTAATTAAAGGGGCATCGTATTTTTTTAATACAATAAAATGCGTTCTGGTTAAGTTAAGGCGCATCAAAGTCAGCAAACAAATAATATGTGTTTAGTTATGACGTTACAGAGACCATTAAGGTACATGATGTAGGTACTTGATAACGAATGTCTATTGATTCTTAATTGATGTATTTGATAACATGCGCTATGATTTTGTCATCCATTTTGTGAGAACAAATTGACTCAATATTTCTAAAAATGGCTAAAGCCGATCATTTACATTTGTCATCGTGCAGAATCTTAAAAACACATTTTAAAGAGCATCTTAACCTCAAAATATTAAAAAACTAATGGATAGTTCAATTGGCAATCTTAATTTCGGTTTAAATTCTTCCGTTCTTGTTCAGATTTACAGACCGTACTAATTTCTTATCCAATCTCATCGATAGACAACTCATTTAGTAAGTAGCTATTGACTAATTTTACATTGGCATGTGGAAAAAATCCGATCAACATCAATCCCTGGATGAGTCTACAATGGGTATAAACTCTTCACTCCTGAATTCAGTGTCATATTTTTACTGAAAATCATTGAAAAGCCTTAGGCAATTAAAAGTTAAATTACTTTTGGCTATTCATTCATAGGCACATACGAAACTAACTATACTCAGCCACGTTCATATACTATCACTATTATTATATCGATCTCAAAATGTAGTATTAATTTCTAAATAATTGAACAAATGCGTACTTTTTTGTAATACATTGTATGAATCTAGATAATCAACGAAATTAACAATCAAAGTGTAAGTGGTTCAAAAAAAATTTATTCAAACTGACAGCTTACCTTGATTCGAAGCTAATCCTTTAAAAATATTCGAAACCAAAATGTCTTCAATATAGTTTTAAAAACAGTAAAGAAATAATATCCAGCATTCCAATATAACATAGCAAAATTTGCAAGCACAACCAATTCATGAGCTCCACATTATTTTTGAGTTTACAACTATAGGTAATAACAAAAACTGCAAAGCATTTTTCTAAGTGAGTCATGTCATCAGGCTCGAAAAGGAAGATTATCTACAACATTTGCAATGCAACCACCGAGTCATTTACAATCTTCAACCCGATTTTTTTTAGTTTCGAGTCAATAATCGTCTTTCAAGTCTTTCAAGCAAATATTATGATGCCTTATCATGATGGCATGTTTTTATCCGAGGAACGAACAGAATGAAATCGTCACCACATTTAAGGAATCGGATAGCTTCTGTAAACGTTAACTACAACTAAATATGATGTTTAATGTTGTGCACTGTTTGCTTCTTTTAGTTTTCATCACGTTACTGATAAACACTTCTTCAGCCATATTTTGCTGGTTCGAGAGAATCAAAGTCGATAGGTTTTATTGTATAAACAAACTTGAGGTTGGGAATTGGAAAAGTAATGTGTTGTTTGACTATATATTACAGGGATGTTTGTAATATGTTTTGCTGATCTAATTTTTAAAGTGAAATGTTTAACTTTTCATTCTCTTCGTAAAGAAGTTGTCGACGATTTTTAAAGAATTTCTTTCAGGGTTACAAAATGTCTCCAGACAATGATGATGGAATGGTGTTGGTAAAAGCCCTGTGGTGCATATTAGGTAGTACATATATATACAAACTGTACCATGAACTCACCCTGTATTTCCAAAGTCTGTTGACAGATTAATTTTGAATCATCAGCATACTTCAAGCCAGCTTAGTCACGACTTACTGATAACCTAAACTCGTTAGAGAATGGTAAGAGATACTAAACTTCTTGCACTGTTGTGTCACAGTCTGCGTCACTATCAACATAATTTTTTTTAATAAGTAAAATTAAAACTACAGATATATTTTGTTCCAGCAGCTAAAGTACATCCGTTGAAGGGACCGTGTGAGTTGTTAAAGAAGTTTATTTACAAGAAGTGTACAAATTGACGCAAGTCGTTATCGTTGGAGACGATCAGCATTTACTTGACACCGTATTAATCATCACACCTTCAGTCTACGTATACATAATATTATGCCGTCCACAATGAGGAATGGGTCTTACTGTAAATAAGGCTGCCTACATGGTAGAACAGAATAGAAGCCAATCTAATTAAACATTCATAGGTCGTAAAGTTAAAAAAGGATGAAATGGTAGCAGGGCGGTTCCGGGTCTCAAATGGGCGATATTTTTTAGCCAGTTTTATGTGTGTTCCTTATTTTTCAACTTCTTAATGAGGTTTTATGTACTCAACTGGGAAGACAGTAGCTCATAGCCTTTTTCGTCTATTTTCATGCTCATATTCTCATTCGACACGTGCTATGCATTAACTTGTAATTTTAATTTTATGTTGACCATTTCATGGTGTATAAATATGCCAACTCTGTGGTCCGAGTAGAAAGACTATCCGAACTTAACGATGACATCTTTACGATTGCAATTAGGCCTACCACCCCAGCCATTACTGCTTTACTATAAGTTTAGGAATGCGGAATTATTTTTAATTGCATAGTACTTTGAACTGCAGATTTCAGCTATTAATAGCCAGAATTGTAAATAGAGCACAATCGCACACTCGAAATTACAAGTCGGAAAGTGACCAGTGACAAAATAGTTTTTAAATACTGGGTTGCAGTGTTGAGCCGAGTAATAATTTACTCGACTCGACTATAAGCATTAATGTTTGCAGATTAAATGTACATATATTTTGGCACTTGTTTTTGCCTGTAGGACTTCATAAAAAATTGCAGTAGTATATTATAATCTCCCGTCATAGGAAAACAGAGCGACGCCCGTAATCCAAAATCTAAAAACTCGAAAATAATTACCCTTTGTTGTGTACCACATCTTTATGAATTTGGATGCCACGCTGGTAAACATCGCTAAATGGTAAGTCAGGCTGAGAATGAAGCATGTGAAACAGAATTAAAATTACAATTACAAAAGTACTAAATGTTTTTCTCATCTTGGCCTCGTACGTATCCTCTAAACAGCGTAGTTTCCTCCTCCTTATCTTTACTACCTCGAAATGTGTCACTCTTCCCTTTTCTAAATAGATAATTTATGGAATACCATCCACCAATAATGGCCAACTTGATCTGTATCTCTAATAATTATGTGTTTCGTTGAACAAATCCTCCTCTAGTGTACATTTTGTTTATTCAGGTAACTGGGAATCAAGCTTAAGTGTATAAGGCTTGAAGTTGAAGGGTGAAATGGGATTCTGGTCAGGAGGAACGAGAACTGAATGGTTAATGATGCTATTGTACCAGTCCAGTTCATGGGGTGTAGGTCAGCAAGTACATAGCATGGATAATGTGTGTGCAATGTGTAGTGCTAATCTGTCGCTTCTATTGATTCGGACCAAATTTGACGACTAATGACTAATGACTATTGATAATGATTCCTTATCGTAACCACCATCCACAAGTCTATATAATCATCCATACTCTCAAGGAGGATTATAAGCTGGATTTTTTGTAAATATAACTCAGAGGGTTTTAAATCGCTTGGTCGGATCTGATACAACTGCATTCGTACTGTACATTTGGAAGTTAAGAAGTGTCTCTTGAACTGAAAATAAAATAAAACTGGGGAAATAGTAACAAGAGAATTGTTTATATTATTTATAAGGCTCTTTGGTATGTAGGAATGATTCCAAGGCTAGAGAACTTTCTCAATCATCTCTCGTCGTCTCCATGCTCATATATGGACATCGTATCTTTTTACTACCCTTTATTTTATTTTGCATTTCTGCTTACTACACGTTACCTACATACATACGTAAGGACAACTTTAAATCTGAAAGGTCTGCGCTTAGTCGTTTAGGTAGGTGAGGTAGAGAGAGGCAATTCTAAGGCTTTGACATCGCATCCATAGATCCACATACATGAGAAACCATCACCTATGATGAAGCATGCCAAATCCGTCTTTTGACTCCACTCAGTTGTTCATGTCAAAGAAGATTGTTGTCTTGATCTCCTCTACTGCTAAACATTTAATAATTGCTGACACCCATCTACGACCCCCTTGATTTACACATGTGAAAATATATAAATCCAACCGACCGTTGGTTCACATTCTTTATGATGACTACGGAGCCAAAACACAATTACATGCATGATTGCCCAATTCCAGGTCTTAAAACCTGCCACGGCAAAAATAGGATAATAGGAATGGCTGAAAACTTGAAGTTTTTGAAGGACCATAATTAGGGAGAGAGATTCACAGAAATGTAAAACGAAGCTAGCAGATAATATTGCGAATGTGAAAAAAATACCCGAACTCCGACCGAGTTGATTTATGGCTTAACTGGGCGTTTAATAGTATTCTGTACACTAAAGAAAGCGCTTCATTTGCAGAAAAGCAAGGATTATGTTATGACATAGTCCCTTTCGTTCGTATAAGGGTGTTATGTAGATTGGATGGTCAGTAAGTCGTTTACTTGTACATCTTGCCATGCCATAGCCATATGTGCCATGTGTACTTGCTTATTAGTAAACACAGATATGTACAACGTACAGAGATAACCTACCCTTTGCCTTTTGTCACTTTTCTTTCTGCTTCCAATCAGTTGTCTTGCATCTCTCAAGAGTGAAGGATAATATTATTTAATCCTGAACGAGGTCAATCAGTGAAGCAGAATCTCAATCGCCAAGCACTATTGGTCTTTTATTCAAAACTAACACTACAATTCCGCTTGAGGTCTTGAAAGTGGCTTACAGTTTTAAATAATCTCAGCGTCAGTCTCATCAAAAATGGCAACCGATGCCGAAAGACTTTCCAAACTGTTTAAAAACGTCCACGTCTCACAAACTCGACGGGGAAGTGACGCTGGATTGCCAAAAGCTTTCTTTGTTGCCCCACATCACAGTGATGTGGTTGCCCACTCTGGTGGGTCTGCAGCGATATCCGGAAGAGAATCTCCTTCAAGGTTATGTCAGCTCCATGTTCCCCCAGGGGTGAATCCGGAGAGACGAGGGTCAACGGGTAATATTTTGTGGAGAAAAGGTTCCGCCCCTCACGCTCATCAACATCCTCATCACCATTTGCTCTTTGATGACCAGTTTCAAAGACGAGGATCCACTCCGGGAGATTTCTTACTTTTTCCCAATCGTAAGGATTCCAGGAAGTTCTCTCAGGATTCTATCGATTTAAACGAGCCCCTCAGTCTCTCAAAGTCGGGAACCAGTGGTTCAAAGCAGTGGACATCCAGCCAAGGTGCCATAATTGAAGAAGAGGTAAATATATCTTTCAATATCACATAACAATATAACATCGTCTATATTTTAAGTACTCTCCTATCTAAATAGACTATAGTCACCATGCAATTTTAAGCTCGTTGAGGGTCTCAAATTTGTAAGAAATCTTAATCAAACATATTTAAGAAAGAAACACACATGAGTTTTTATGAATGATGTTACATTTCTGCCGTGCCGGATCAGTGGGACGGCTAGTACAACTAGTAAAATATACATATTCATAAAGGCGTCCCATTACAAAATCGTTCAACCGCTGTACTTTTAAATTCTACAATTATTCACTATTGGCAGACATTTCTTTAATTTACAAACATCGAAACATCTAAATGGATCCAACGGACAAACGTTTAAAGCGAGTCTCACTAATTGTAAAACATAAACCATGGTCCGCATCAACAATACCAGATATTGATAATTCACAACGGCACTTGAAAATGTCACTGGATTAAGATATTAAAATCGTAAAAATACTAGCCGGCAGCATAAAGTTACGGCAGAAATCCAGGCCGTCCTCGTTGAGCCTGAATTTGACATTACTCAACAAACTTATCTTATCATACCATCATAATAAGCATAAGCTATCTGGGCACAATGTGTAGCAGATGATAACTTGAAAACATTTACTAAAACCGTGTGTTATCAAATTCTATAGTGGGATATCAGTAATATAACTCGTTGTATACCATTATTAATTAGGCAATGCTTTAAGCACAGATGAAAAGTTAATTTTATTTCAGTACAAACTTGATCGAAGTACCGAAATTGTGTAGATTCAGGCTCCTACTGTTTAAAACCACGTTTAGAATATGATTTAAATTAACAACTTTTCCCATAGACTGATTTTTGTAAAGATTTGAAATGAGCAATAACCCAGCCTGTGGTGTCTGTAAAGGAGAGTTGCCCAAGAAATCTACAGGAAACCGTAAATTGGCAATCCAATCTGCAGGAAACTATAAACTAACAAGCAGTAGGAAATCTGAAACAGGAAACCGTAAAAATCTTGTGGTATTTGACATTTTCTATTTCAAATATTTGTTTTTTTTTGTGAAAATACTTCCCCACATACGCACAGATGTAGTTTTGTTTTTGCACAAGAAATGGAAATATTCTCATTTAAACACATACATAAACCACTGTTGGTGCAATTAGCATTTTTAAATATTCTTCTAGCTACACACACAACAATTTTAGTGGTTGATCTGCACATAGGAAATGTGTAATAAAACGTGTCAATCGTTCTGGAACGTCGCCTCCCTCATACATATCATTGCTTTACATAAAGGCGTGATGCTACTAGAAGATTTGTCATAATTTGATGATATTGATAACATCAATCAATGTTAGTTTGTGGATCGAGGTTCTTTTGAAGATCACCGATTAAGCGTAGGTGGTTGTTTAAAGACAACAACGCAGATTACCTGTCAAGCTTACATGATTTTGAGACGATGATGACTTGATGGCCTATCATCAACTGGAGATTTTTTTTAAAACAATATATGATATAAACTCTGTACTACTGGCAATGATTAGAAAATACGAAGTCCAGCTTCGTCATAATGAGAATAGAAATATTATGGCCGTGTAGTGACGCTAGTTAGTGTAGGTTTTGTTGTTAAAAAGATATTAAATCGCCCACTGACAAGAGTTTGCTGTTGACCAACTAAGATTAGGTCATACAACGGGATGGGTTTTATCTGTGTTTGACGACGGTATAATACCAAGTTGAGAAATTGGCAACAGGAATTAAAAAGAATGGTGGAACTATTTTGCACTTCTTTAGCTGTTTAACAGCTTTAAAGCAAAGGAAATTAATGGAAAAAAATTATTGAAGCTCAGATGATCAATTACTTTGTTTTAAATTTACGACAGATCTTGCCTGGTAAATATTTTTAAGTTAAGTTGAAGGCTAACTAAATAATCAAAAGTATTCCTACATCTGAATGAGCTTGTTTTTGTGCTTTTCGATTACTATTAAAGTTATTTAAACGAGTTTTACATCATAGTACCATCACCATCTTCTAATGCGTTGAAACACTGCATTTATTTGAAGATGTTATAAATATCATTGTTGGAATTGGAGTTCAGAAACATTCTAATACGATCTTCCCGTTGATTGTAAAACAATTATTTTTTTATATTATTTTTTAATGGTGTTCATATGACCGATATCGGATTGCTGAGGGAACGTTAAAAAGCCGCAGGAGGGCCAGCAAAAAATAAATGTGAAGTTCAGTATTTCCATATATGTACATTGAGGTGGATTGATTTGCATGAGATGGGCATGTGGGCCGGATAATTTCTCACACGGGCTTTTATAAGCTGATTACGGTACACGTCGCCAACACACGAGCTAAGCAACTCAAGCAAAGCAGGTGAAGTTACAGGGAATGATGATTCATGTACCAACAAAAATGTTCTACAACACATGAGCTTTTATGGCAATTTTAACGACAAATGATTCCTTAAATGCTTTTTGATACGGGCTTCGTTGAAGAAGAAGCAAGTCTGAGGCTGACGCATTTTCATTATTCCGCCTTTATTTCGTCAACATTCTTGTCTTCAAACTTTGTCTAAAATTGGAATTTGGGAATATGCAACTAGACCATTTAGTTTGTGTTACCCATTTCTTAAATTTCGCATTTTGCAGTTCTCAATTCAATGTATTATTGAAATGATGAAGCTCGTATTCATTCTTGGAGACGAGCACACTAATTCGAATAACATTAAGTAAGTTCCTATTAATTCGTGTCAACTGTCAACGTGTCCCCCCAAGCCGTGCATTGTTGTTTGATGTCGTATAACGTTACATTATTTAATGTTGATATCCCAATTAATCTCCTGTGCACTGTTTCGAATTTTTAGTATTATGAACAAATGATGAGGATTTGTTCACACCGGCAGGGGGTTGACACTTTGACATTATTTTGAATACAGTTTCATGATAGTGCATGCTGCGTAATCATGTACTACAGTAGAATTCTACCTTACTAACTTTTTAAACTTATTCATGAATGAGACACCGATCATCTGCCGTTTGGAGATTAGTTGGATCTTTTTTACTCTCTAGATACATACTTCACATTCATGAAGTCCTTAAAACGCTCTTATCACTGTCATCTCAAAAATATTTGTACAAGAGGCAGACAAACAGTAATGTATGGCTGGGCCTAGATGCATTTGCTTTTTTAAGTAAGTTCGTCCATGAAACAGTTGCCTGTATTGAAGACCAGAAGATTGTTAATCGAAATGGCTTCGAAAGCCTTGTTTGAAAATATCTATCGCCTTGTAAATAAAATCAGTACTGTAACCACCTACGCTTTTATGTAGATTTAAAAAATTTTAAGATTCTGATTGATACAGCCTGTATCTGGATCACCATAGGATGTACATATTGAAAAGTATCAACTGCTCCATTTTAACTTTCAAGTCGTTTCAGATAAGTACTCTACGAATAGGTAAATAGCATCGTTTCATTCACGTTCTGGCTTGTTCTTGTCTTTGATTGCATGTCTTGATAATGGAAACGTAGAGGACTACCAATTTAGTTAATTACATTACAAGACATTACTCCTTTATTTATGATAATGGTTAATTGCACTCAAAAGTAAAACAACAGATTAGGTATGCGTCCACACATTTAAGTCAGCAGTAAACATTTAATATGTCCTTAACATAATAAAAAAAACCACCGGGGTTCTTTCCGTCCTAAAAAAACGATGCACACATTCAACTATTGAGCTTACAAACTGTAGAAATATATGTACATGGACATACAGAAAAGACTTGAAGTTGCATACAAACATCAAATGAAAGATTTCTTTCCAAGTTCAACTAATGCAATTACTAGCTGTAAATGCACTATTGAACTTTAGTCTTCCTGATTGTTGTCTTCGGAGAAAAATACCACAATAGGAAGAAGGATCCTTTGTACACACGAAGTCACAGTTTAAGTACCTTCTCTCTTAGAATCTGAGATGCCAGAAACATTATAATGCTTTTATGTTTTAAATACATCTGATTAGTTAAACGATTTTAGATACTAGGAATTCCAATTATAGCCTTTCCTCCTCTTCTGTGAGTAGGTAGACTGTAAATTCATTGGATGAAATATAAATATATATAGAAGCGTGAAGTGTAATTATCCTATGCTCAGTGTTGGTAATGCTAAAATTGTTATTTTAAAGGTTAGAGGTAAGCAGAAACTGTTGATTTTCCCTATAACATAATTTCTGCACTTCCAACAACAACACTACAACAAGTGGTGAAGAAAAGCAAGTCCAAGTAGAACAGTCAGGTTTCTAAATAATTATTGTGTGGTTTTTAAAGACACTATGGTAAGCTTGTAAGTTGGAAGTTCATAGGGCTGATTCTTGTGGGAGAAGGCTTGTGTTTAGTAATTGAAATTTTGCATTCAAATTAGAATCAAAACAGAGAACTCGCATCAAGCCACTCAAGCATGGAATTTAAAGGAATTGAAAACCGAGTTTGTTCTGAATTTTCCTTTCATGTCCTTTAAAGATCAGTTTTACTTTTGTGAAGGGAAATTAATTTCATGAGTCCATATTCACTCAAGCTTTTCAGGCTTTGTAACATTTCAGGACACAAGTAGTAAATGGCGGACTGTGCCTCATATTTTGGCTTTTATGTTTACTCCTTGCAAAAGGTAGCTTTCGAATACTCAAAGACCATCGGCCAGCCGGTGGAGGAAATTCCTATCCTCAGAATTCTGCTTCCAAGACTCGTTGTAAGTGCATAAAAAATATCCTTGAGAATATCTTCCTTTATGAATTGTTCACTTTTCTCGTAAAAGTATGAGCCTGCAATCCAAAATAGAATGCGGATGCTAAAATGACTTTCCCATCTGTCTCAAAGTCTAAAAGTATCAAGTGGCGATGGCCAACCCGTGAGAATTTTTCATACCGCATTCAGTACTAAATCTTTTAATGAAAGGCCGGTCCTTTTTCACAAGAAAAATATCGGTAATAAATTGCCTGTCATCTTAAGTCTGTTAAGCCGCTTTTTTCTGAACCCATATAAGCCATATCGGCATTTTTTAGATTTCATCTTCTGCTTTGCACTCGGCTATGGATTGGGAATACTAATCAAATTGTTTAAAAGCGGAAATTTGCTGCCCAATGGATTTCGTTTTTATTGTGAGCATTTCCATTTCAACTTACCTCATTACAAAGTCAAGACCATTGTGAATTGACCGTCATCCCAAAATTATATGGCATTTGCAATTTCGAAGTTAGAAATGAGATAATTTATTCAGAGTCTTCAAGTAACTAGGCTGGATGTCACAACCTATTTATTTATTTAAGGCTAATGTTTATGCTACCAATTATATTTATGTGTAAGCTATAAATTATGCAGTAGTCCATATATTGTAACCTAGATCAGGACGCATACACTTGGCTACAGAGTAAGACATGCTTACATA
Source organism: Desoria olivacea (assembly GCA_034695115.1). Lineage (NCBI taxonomy): Eukaryota > Metazoa > Arthropoda > Collembola > Entomobryomorpha > Isotomidae > Desoria > Desoria olivacea. The sequence goes on from JAQFZA010000163.1 coordinate 36,596, forward strand.
TTGTGTTTCAAGTGTACTTAGATTTAACGAAGCTGCCGAAGAAATTAGACACATTATTTATCTGGAGTACCTAGATACAAATATGCTTATGTCATGCATCACCTCGCTCTTAGCTTTTTCTACAGAACTCGCAAATCATTCACATTTTGGTGACCAACAAAAATGGGCTTGTTAGGTGAAGCGACAAGCCTCAGGTTTTTAACGTTGCGACTTCCAGTGTTCGTCAGCATTTGCTTAAGTCGTTTTGGCTTTTGCTCGACATGTTCGGGTCGTAAGCCAACCGACACACGTATTTTAGTTTCTACATGAATGAATAAATCAGCAGCCTTTTTGCTGTTTATGTTTACGGTAAATCTTCGCTGTCGATATTTTTTGGAATACCGTCTGAATAATCCGTAACGGTGATGTGGTATTAACGTAAGCAATGACACGGGGAAGTGATGTCCAGAGATGTACATTGATTCTTCAATACGAGGTCCTTACTGACAAACAAATTAAACATTAACATCAGCAAAACTACAACATGTCATCAATCTTGTAATGCAGCGAGGCTGGCCAAATTTTTTTGGTGCAGGGATGGAATTGTTAGGATTGTATGTGTTTACTATCTGGCTTTGTGTGAAAACTAGGTTTGCAAGTGCAAGCAGCTCAAAGCAATTATATTCACTTCACAGATTGACATGAAGCCGATCTGGGTTATGGTATGGCTTATGGTTTATCAAGATTTCATGTCTTTAATCGAAAGTTTACGAAGAAGAAACCTCGAATTAAAATGTGAACCTACCAAGACCTTCATTGGAAATGGTAATCACAAAGTTGACGACGTGGACGTGGCTTGTGGAATTGTGGTGATTGGAAACTAATGAGTTTTAAGCAAGTTTTCTATTGCAAATGAACTTTATAAATTTATAATAGATCTATTTAGCATTTGACATCAATATTTCAATTGACAAATTTATTCGCGTACCAAAGGCTTCAGTTTTTTTAAACCCATGCCTAAATTGTCAACACCAATTAAAAATTCATATTCAGAACTATAATTTTCTTCTCATGTTATGGAACCATTTAAAATCTTCAGACTCTCCAAACTTTGAAAATCCTCGTAAATATTATTTGAATTGCCAAACTGTTGATTTCTAAAAATTCAATGAGATTTCAGAAGAACATTTGTCAAACTCCCAATTAGTGCAAACACAAATCCATCTATTCTGAAACTGCTGACTGGTATTTGGTGAATTAGCTCAGGGCATCCTGTCGGACACAATACTGAATCGTTGCATCTTAAACGTAGCTTCGTCAGCTTGGCATCTGCATTACATTCAGTTTCCAATTGTAAATGTAAATGTATAGGAATTGGAATAAAGAAAGACTGCAGAAGAATGATGATTCTGATGATATCTGTACTTGAATACAACATAAGATTTGTTGGCTTAAATGAGGATGGATTCCTCTTGTCGTGTTTAATCCTATTTCCCTTTGGTTGAGTACATCCCTTTAATGCCTAAATATACTATGTATTGCTTACTCTGTAAAAAAGACAGATCTCAAGAAGTCTACCTTCTTTACCTGTGAGCAAAACATCATCATCATCATCATCATCATCATCATCATCATCATCATCATCCATCCATCCACTTTGCATGTCTCAGCCCTCAGCATGCTGTGACACACATTCTCAACGGTGTTAGCTCATTTGTGTAGTAGAGGAAACCATCCGGCGTGTGACCGTTTTTCCTCTTCCTTGGTTTTCATCAGTCAGTAATCATTCAGCAAATATGAACCACGTATTTCATTGCCACTTAAGATTTACCAAAAAGCATAATGGAATTTCCGGAATTTGACGGAGTCACTCCAAAAACTTTGTTCTTCAAGGCAGAAAAACATAGCATTCCATCCATTCTAAACGTGTCGAAGAGTCTTAAAGACTGACCTTACTGGACCTGTGGTTCCTTAAGTTAAGTGATATTGTCTGAAGAAAATGTATACAACAGTCTAAGATCATTGTGTCAATATCCAACAAGCTTGTTGGTAGTTTATTTGGTAGTTCGCATCTTATTAGACCTAAATACCATAGGCCATTGTTATATTGCTGACATATATATAACATTGCTGCCTGAAAACATGGAGAACTTTAGAATTTTAGAACCTCCGATTTCAATGACTTTGTGACTGTTGAAGAGCTGACATTAAATCTGATTTACCTAAAATCATACGAATATGTTAACAAGAAAACAAACGTTTCACCACACGGCAGGCAAGCATCATGGGAATGGAAACCGTGGTCCGTCGAAAGTGCCAGCGACAGTTGTATGGTCCAGGTTGGGACCATCAACACTGCTTCTTGCCACTGGAGAGCCAAGGGGCCAATCTCATATGGGTCCCCCAATAGGTCATTTACATATGCCAATGGGCACTCGTAAAATAGTGAACCCTGTGACAGTGAATGCTTTAAAATCTTTAAGTGCACGTTGTCCTCCGCCTGGAACGGTTGCTACAATGGGATGTACATTAGGTTCCAAGTGTTGTTCTTGTTGTTATTGCTGCTGTGATGCAGATAAGCCTCCACAAAACCAGTTCCGGTTAAATGCACCACATCATAATAGCCAAAAGAATTCCCGTATGAGTACATGTAGTGAGAAGTCTCGAAGACGGAGGTCCAGATCCAGGGACAAATTGCTCCACAATCCTGGAACTTCTTCGTACCGAAAATATTCCATGGACGTTAGGAACTTGATTAATGTAGGTTTTCATACTTTTCAATTCCTGCTGTACCATAAAAACATGACAAAGATACTTAGCCATTTTTGCCTTCATTATGACTTACCCAATTACACTTTGATTAGTATGTATTGCTAAAATAAACTATCTAATGATTTGGCTACATACCTAAACTCGTAAATTAAATTGTCATAGACAATTAGGTGTAAATGAATGACCCGTACCTTATTGTGTAGAACTTGATCACAAAATATTTCAGTGGTGTCAAAATATTATTTGATATGCCGTTAAATTAGTTTTCAATTATTTAGTACATCTCCAACAGCTTTTCGATTATTTCGGGATGTTTTAGTACACAACGGTACCTTAATCTTCCATGATTACGATTACAATAATTGATAAATAAGCAATCGAAACTACAAGATTTCAGAAAATCAAAAACGTGTTCAATCCAACACATTCAGTGAAAAATATCTTTAGCAGCCAACAGTTGAGAATTGCTTGTGATTAAAGATTTAAGAAAACGTCCGATAACAATCATATCTTTCCAAAAACAAATCTAAATACTAAGGAAAGATGGAAATGCCGTTATAATGACATTAATAGCTCAGACGTGGACACCGTAACATTTGTAGTTGATTAAACAAAATGAAAAAGTGATCAATAGGCTTGCTAATGTTTAAGAAAGTAGACAAGTAGAGCACTTGCATGAATAATTCTCAAGGTAAAGGATTTTTTTCCTAGTTCTGCCATTGACCATTATTTTGAGTGTCAGAAGTTCGTTAACATAATGGATGATAGGAATGACGGGTTGCCTTTTTTGGAGATGCTATATTTTATTTCGGAAATTTGTAATCAAGTTCTCTTGCTGATGGATGTGTATTTATTGCTTACAAAGTTAAAACTTCTCTTCATCATCATCAGATCTACGTCTATCTTGTGTCTCTTGAGTGACAATGAACATGGACAATTATTGATTTGTCCCTAATACGGATTTCCTTGCACAGTTTTGCCATCCTAATAAGTTACAGTCGAATTACAATCAAAAGTTAATTAAAAAATCCTATTCTTCAATTGTCCGTTTTTATATCCCGTCATAATTTGACGGTATGCTTAGGGTTAATTAAATCTGATTTTTTCTAAATGTTTTACCACAAAAGTCCATTCGAAGCCTTAAAGTCTGATGAGTATCATTTCGAGCACTAATATCTAATGAATACTAAATCACCAAATTAAAACATTCTCATCAAGTAAGTCACAATAAGTCTGTATGATGACTCCAAATTCCAAAGTGACACATGAAGACAGGCCGACTTCTAGGGTTTTTAGTGGTGGAAGTGAAATCTATTAAGTGTGAACTGACAATTAGCACCAACACCAGCGGTACTCCACACATTCAATACATTTATCACAGATATGGTACCTTATGCATTTTATGTACTTTCGTGAAAAAAAAACCCAGATGTGATGTGAAAACCATGAGTTATTGTTACCATTACTATTAACAATGAGAGAAGCGATAGTACAGCCACGACACATTGCCCATGAGTGACGAAGAAATTTCCCGTGAACAATGGACAGTTTTATTACACGACAGATTCATTTTCATACAACATTGGTAGCCTAAATTTTTTTTAGTTAGCCTGAATTGCCAGAATGAGTGATGTATGAATTAATATGCACAGTACAGAAAATGTAATTTGGAGTGCCTGCTATTTATTTTTTGTCAACAGGGTTGCATATTAGCCTCTCTGATTTTTTTAAGAGAGGAGTGCTAATCCACTTACAAAAAAATGACTTCATTATCGTCTCCTTAAAAGGAAGCTAGTTTCTGGTTTCTGAGGTCCAATCTACAGCCCTATATGAAACTACGAACATGTCGTAAGTAAGAATCAATAGCATCTATCGATTTTCGATCTATTTTCGATACATCTTTAATCAGTTCAACCGCTCTTGAGGTAATCATCTACTGTCAGAAATTATAATGAGGCTATATTTCGCATCAAGTACACTTACATATTATGATGGTTATCAAAGGCTGCATACGTTGGAAATGAAAATAAACTTATTCTTGTAGAAGAGGGCGAGGTCTTGGTAACTTTTCTTGAAGTTGGAAGTGTCTGACACTTAGTTGCAATTCATGGATTCTTCTATAATATCAAAAGGAAGAATTCAGATTTGATATTTCATGATCTGTTGTTTTAAGCGATCTAGATTGTCATCATATAAGAGTCAGATTGTAATTTCTTAACTTGAAAAATGTCACACCCCAGATGCATCAAATTTTATCATCAGTGAATTACTATATTTAACTTTAAAGCTGGTTGTTGCGGGTGGGGCCCGAATCTTGAATGTTTAGGCAGGAGTCTTCTTAAGGCTTGAGTATTAGAAAGCAATCTGTGGTTATCTATACATTGTGTAGAAGGAAACTGTGCAGACAAGCCTCCTGTGCCAAACATAAATGCAAGTGTGAATAGCGCACTTGTTCATCCTTGTCTCCAAATCTTCCATCCGTGTCAATTCACCTATATAAATTAATAGGTACGTCTCCAAGTCTGAAGGTTTTAAAGTCTGTTAGATGCAACAACAAGTACACCTTTAAGTCTGTGCTCAATCTACTCATCATTCTGTGTAGTCGATGCCTCAGCTCAATGTAGGTAACTGTAAACGCTAGAAAATGTAAATGTTTAGCCAAAGTTACACATTTAACATGACTTCATCGTATGACGTCCAGAATGCTATAATGTTGGTTCTACAGATGCATTTAAAATGATGTAGAGCAAATTCTGTTCGTTTAATTTGAAATGATTTGTTTTAGCTGAAAATATAATTATGTTGCGCAATGAAACTGATCCCCATTTCGTAAATTCCGGTAGAGTAATGTAAATGTTAATCTCTGTAGTGAATGGATAAATTATACGTGAATTAGTGAACTATTTCTTAACACTAAATACAGCAAACTGAAGGTTCCCCTCAAAAACCTTAACGAATGATTAATGACATTCATAACGATTAGATATGATCTTATAGAGTACAGCATGTTTGTTAACAAAATTACATCTAACAATTAAGTATTAAAAATTTCATAAGACAATGGGGCTTTGAAATTGAAATATGTTACGAGGGTTCCACCTGGGTTCCAAGATTTCTAAATAGGCTTCTTAATAATCGTTCTCAAATTATTTTCATTCTCATTGTCTTGGATGAGTAAAACCTTTAACGCCTGCATCTCTCGAACAATTTTGTGGAGATCGTAAGTAAAAGAGATAGAACGCAATGGTGGTTAACTTAATTAATCGAAGGCTGCAGCCAGAACAAAAAGTCTTGAAAGGTGGCTCCGAAAATCTGGAAAAATATTATGAGCTTCCGGGATTATTGTAAATTGCAGAAATTAAATGCAACAAATGTCATTAATAATTTCAGAGTGAAGGTGGAGGGCATGGAAATAAGCCTCGCTTCATCCCAGTTACAACTTTGGAAGACGCCCAAGCGATCCGCTGTTGTGAGTTCCATCCTCGTGGGCACCTCTACGCTGCTGGGTCCAACTCAAAAGTTCTTCGAATATGTGCATACCCAGATGTCAGAAAGCTGACAGAGGATTCAAGTCCTGTGCAGCCAACTGTACTTTTCAAGAGGAACAAGCATCATCGGGTAAGCATATGTTATTATGTGATTCTAAAAGCAGCTCGAAGTTTCGCTATGAAATGTTAAGACATTAGCTTGAAATGATGATTGAACATTGTTCAACAGGGCTCGATTTACTGTCTTGGATGGTCCCCGGATGGAAATCTGCTTGCCACCGGAAGTAACGACAAGACCGTGAAGTTGACCAGATTCGATGATTTGAGCCGAAATGAGCAATTCAACCATTCACAAGAGGTTGAGTTGACCATGCATGACGGAACTGTTCGAGATATTTGTTTCATTGAAGATTTGAGCAACAAATCCTCACTTCTCGTGAGTGGTGGTGCTGGGGACTGTAAAATTTATGTAACAGATTGTGTGACCGGTACACCATTTCAGGCCCTTGCAGGGCACTCAGGTGATTTGAAAATATTTTCCTTTTGTTGTAGAGCGGCTGAAAATAAATACTGAGCGTTGAACTGATTTGTGTTCCTTTCCCTTTGTTGTGTAGCACCAATTTTGTCACTTTACAACTGGGGAGGAGCAATGTTCGCGAGTGGCTCACAGGACAAAACCATTCGAGTGTGGGACCTTAGAACTCGTGGCTGCGTCAGTATGATATCTCCACTGACAAGCCCAACGTCATCAACGGCAAAATCTCCAGTTGGTTCCGTCTGTGTTGATCCAACAGGACGACTTATGATATCCGGACATGAGGATTCGGCAATTTGCTTCTATGACATCCGAGGTGGTCGTCAAATCCAAGTTATCCGGCCTCATACTGGAGATGTTCGATCTGTCCGTTTTTCTCCCCACGCTTACTATCTTCTTTCTGCAGGGTCAGTCATAAAATTTACCAACAAATCCCAGTGGTCATATGATCGGCTCAGTATACTAAATTATGGCTATTGAATTTAGATACGATCATCGGCTGATGTTGACGGACCTTCAAGGAGATTTATCTCAAAACCTTACATCGGTGCCGGTTGCGTCACATGATGACAAAGTTATCTGTGGTCGTTGGCACCCTACGGATTTCAGTTTTCTGTCTACAAGTGCGGACAAAACGGCCACATTGTGGGGTCTTCCATCCGACTAAATTTATATCAGAAAACGAGCGGGCAGAATTGTTCTTCCTATTAACCCTTTTATTAACAACCGACTTTATCTACATATATCTACAACCAGCGTCAGATATGGTCCAATCTTAAATGATTCAAAGGCCCTGATACATAATTTAATTGCCTATTTTACGATACATGTATTGGATTGCACTATCCATTTCTTGTCTTCAACAAGATTTGAGATCGTTATTAGTTCCATGAAACCTGCATCCTCCATGACTTAGTTAGTGGCATTGAAGCGTGTTCAAATGAGTTGAATGGATCATGGAATAATAATAGAAAGACATTTCTCTCAAACATTACTAAAACTGAGTTTCTGTATGTAGATGATAATCTAACTATTTCAACTGTGTGTATGTACCTAGTTTGGATTTTAATGTTACTCTTCAGTTCTTTGTAAATCTTTAAATCATAAAGGGAATTTTAAGATCTATACTTTACTGTGTCAGAGTTCATCAGTATAAATGCTGACAGTTATTGTTATGCAATTTTTATTGAAATTTTTAATTTACAATAAATGCTTGTCACGTTTACTTTTTTGTTAACTCTAGCTGCATGCAAGCTGTCAGCTATAGAGATTCTTCTTGCTGGATTTAGGTGAGATTAGGAGTAATAATTCATTCCTCAAACTGCCATGATTTCTACAGAATCTAAGATGTTGAATAAATTGTTTTGAATTCCGGCTTTTAATAAAATCTTCCGGTAAAGAATTTTAATTTTATTATTTTTCATAGAATACTGAATCTATTATTATATGCACCCTGGATAGGAATGGGGCTCAATTTGCTCAATCTCAGACCCAGAGTTCTCCATTCTGGCCTTTGCCACCCCAAAATAACAGTTTTGATATATAAGTCAACGTTGTCAGTATGGGGATTGGTTCTTCCTTTATCAGCTAATAAGCATGACTTATTGGACGACCCTGTCTACTTAGTCCTGGAGGAAATTTGCAATCGTGTGAAGGACCGTAAAGATGATTAAGTTGTAAATAATATTGCCAATCTAACTAATGCACAAGTTTATGACCTTAATATGATAGCATTGTACATTATGATGAAATTGGGGAATTCATTTTACGTATGATCGTCTCTAGTTTCAAAATAAAAAATATGGTGCTGTCAAAGACAAAATGGTACTTTTTGTAGGTTTTTAATTTAGTGTACTCAAAGAAAATGTCATTTATCAAAGAAATTCATCATACATCTGAAAAGGCCAACACAACAACGGCGATTAAGGATTATTTCTAAACTAAAATGCACGAGAAAATGTCCAGAGCGTCCTTGACCTGCCCAACATCTCT
>JAQFZA010000164.1:0-45101 GCA_034695115.1 Desoria olivacea
ACCAATATAGGTCGCATAAGTCAAAAAAGCACTTTTTTTCCTGTATAAGACGCGTCATATAAAGTGATTTTAGGGTACATGAAATAAAATAGTGTAAATTGTGTGTGTGTGAATTTTTGGCTATTTAATGTTTGTAAGTTACATTGCATTTCGTTTTATTCGTTAATTTCAACAAATTCTTTTCCATTTAAAAACGATAAAGACTTGAAAACAATTAATAAAAAAGCCAAGATTGACCAATATTGAGGAAGCAGGACTCATTTCCCCAAAATCATACAATATTCATAACAAAGCACAAAGCCAGAGATCTCTTTGTTGCCTCCAGTTCAAAGGCTGCTCATAAATGACTCATGAACACAGCCCCTCAAATGTTTTAATTTCCCGCGTAGACCAAACCCATAGAGAACGAACTACTGTACAATACCTTGACTTTGTCCATTGGAAACCTTACAGAATTCCACCAGTAGAACCAAAACAGGACACAGGAAATCGAATGTTCTCTTCATTTCCGAACCGTATTTTAGCCTGTTAACAGGATCCTTAAAAACTACACTTGTCAACCTTACATTATGAAGAGAACTGAAGGCCTAATGTTCAATATTTCCTTGAAGAAATAATTCCGAAAAGAGTACCACCACAATATTTTATTATTTTATCAGCAAAGAACCCAAGGAACTAACCATCCAGGGATATCAGAAGTAACCAGAGCTAGGCAGCTGGTTGAGTCTAATTGGAAACTGGAATTCTGCTGCTTTGTACGTTGTCTTCGTAGCTTTAGTCATATGGTTAATGTAGGATGCATTTGTTCACTCGGTATGTGTTGTTTGTAAATGTAAATGCATAGATAGCCATGTGATGAATCCTTACGATTATCGTCCTCTTACATATGATGTGTGTTGATTATGTGACTCTGTTCGTTTATCAAAAAAAACTAACTCGATACTTTGTTACTTTATACTGCTGGGCTGGGAGGCTGCAAATCTGTTGTTGGCTTCTAGCTTTATTCACGCTTTAAAAGTATGCTTTGTGTTTGTGAGATTTGATGTAAATGCAAAATTGATATTTTGCAGATTGCCAAATTAGGACTTCGTCGTACCGAGGGACTTTCAGCAGTTTTAGGAACATCTGAAATATTTAAAATTCAAAATAAGCACTTTAAATCTGTAGTAGTCAATATATTGTTTAATTAATCAGCTTCTAGCCCACCTTTGCAATTCATATATTATATTTCATTATCATATTAATATTTTATGACGGAGTCTTAAACAAAGTTTTATTTGAAACATTAGAGTATGCATTATCAATCCATAATCCCATTGCTTGTTCATTTCTACATTAACTAAATCTGCCATTGATGGAAGGCTGAAGGAGATTATGTATTTAGGAAATTACATACTCATTTTTAAGTCAGTGGTGGTAGTTATGTTGTTGTGGGTGTCATTTTGCAAGTGCAGCAAGTTTTTTTTACTTTCCCTGTTTCCATCATGCATTTCCCATGATTTTCTCAAGCTGCATAGGTCCATTGCATAAGGTGAAGTGATGTTGGTATATTTCTTCAATACAATCTTATCATACGGAGCTTGTGAAGTTTAACGACGAGTATGTAGCAATATTAAGGATAACAGTATATTATGATATAAGACGTAGCTGAAGTGTAGAGGTCGGAGTAAATGAAACCTATATTTTGTTTATGTATTGTATGATTAATATTTTAAAGTATTGAATTACGGGGGAGGCATTTAGTTTTAGATATCAATAAAGCCGTTCGTACAGCTACAGTTATCTAGAGCAATGCACTTCTGATTTTACTTTTTAATAATCTTTTTCAGAGAAGCTGTTAAAGTTCAACTATTTACTGTTGAAGTACACGTAATAATATCATGTACAAATAAGTACGAGATAGAGCTAGATAATTCTCATATCCCCAGGCCTGCTTTAGCTGTACTATTATAGCTTCCTTTCATTACCACCTATGAATCATAAAGATAATGAAAAGCAATAACATTTACTAACACCATAGTGTCTAATGTTGAATAACGATCGATAACCATTACAAACCCTCGACGCTAAAAAATACAAAATGAATTCCATACTGACAGACAATCTCCAAACTCTGTAAGTCAAACCAGTCAAAAGTAAGGTCATCAATTATGATTTACAAACGACTCACAATTTCCTCTTGAGCCAAGGATTCCAAAACAATATTTTCAATGTACTTATCCTAAGGTAAATCACCTTACATCAAAAACCCTCTTATCCTCAACAATACATTTGTACATATCACTATCACCTAACCTCAGTTCTGTCATTGTAACAAAGCTACAAATTAACACCGTAAATGCATAGGTAACTCCTCGTGTTAAAACATTAGCCTGATTGCTCGCACATTCCATCCTTAATTAGCTACATGGGTAAGCTTAGTATGTATGTATTAATAACATCCTATAATAATAATATTCAACCTCACAGAGTGAAAGTGAGCATCCCATACCGTCACAATGGTACAAAACAAGGCCTTTTAATAGCGAGGTTTTTAAAACGCAAATAGCCAAGTCAGTTAAATGGAATTAGTGAGTCGTCACCAGTCCCCTGTCAGTCTACGCTTTTTTGTTCAGTAAGTTAAGTTAATAGCTTCACAGTTAAGTCAGAGGAGGTTGAAGCACAAGCAGAAGGCAAACGCTCCTCACATTCAACAGATTTACAGAGAAGACTGGATGGAAGTACAAAATAAAGTGCATTGTGTTTCGCGATACTTCAGACACTTCTTCAGCAGATTCCATTCTTTGCGATTGGAAAAATATTGTGATTCTTGCAAATTTTCCTATCACTGAGCAAGGAAGGTAGTGGGGAAACGGTATATGCATCATCATCCTATTAAAAGTAGAGTAACGTGTACAGTACAAGTTGTGCAAGTGTTGGACGGACAATAATAAATCCCATTTCATATCATCTCCCTTCGGTCTGATATGAAAAGAATCTGTTGGGAATATATAATTATATAAGTTGTACAGGATCTGTAATCTGGATGGGTCGTACTTCCATATAATATTATAAGCTTAGCATTTCTAAAGGAAGACTCGACTGTGGCTGTGCTATGGCCTAGTGTGTACTCGTATATATAAAAGTATATTATAAATGAATTTGATACAACTGTTCCAGCCGAGGAAAGGAAGGCAGGCATGTGCAGTCTGGTTAACAAGTATGGAAGGGAGTGTGGATCGATTATCCCGTGTGCTTTAGCTTCGTGTGTTCCGCGAGAGTAAAAATCCAGCCTGGAACTCATCATATAGTACAAGTTTTGAGGGAATATATTCGAACTCCCTGTGTATATTTAAAGAAGTTTGAAGTGATTGAAGGATATTGGGAGATTGAGGAGAAGTGTAATTGACAAGTGAAGTGGATAAGTGAGACCCCCAAATGGGGCAGTATGGGAAAAGATCAGGAGTTAATTGAAGGTGCAAGGAATGGTGATTATGCCGTTGTGGAGAAGATCCTCAACTCTCGGGCTAAGAAAGGACCACTTGCAAGGTTAGAGGGGTTTGGAATATTATTGCATTGGGCTTCTGGACAAATACAAACCTCCCGCCCTACCCAACATATACAGGAGACCCATACGTATCCTATAAGTTAAGGTTCTTCGTATTTGAGGCTCCGATATTCCTTTCTTGTCCCACTTTCCATTTCAACTTAATGTCTTACCTTCGGTTATGTTTTAATGACTCCAGATAATTAAGGGAGGATGTGGGGAGATGACATTTGACATTTGGATGTTATTTTGCTGGAAGGTTATTCGGTTTCATTATAGGATGAATATTTACTTCAGCTTAAACTGCTTAACTTTAAGGGTTTGATATTTCAAGGAATTAGGATTTGGTAGTCCTTGTTGGTCCTTGTTGGGCTAGCTTATTGTCATTACAGATAGTAGCTGTTTCCTTGTATGTAAGTGAGTTGACTTGGATATGACGGTGAACCGTTCGTTGATATTTTTTGTACAATTAACTATGGGATAATAATTTAAATACATGAATAGATAAATTCCATCAATATCTTTCTGTAAGGGGTTTAGAACTTTTTCTTAATTCGGGGTGAAGATCGGTTCTACATTGATTGATTAAAAAAATATGAATTTGTATTTTAAATTTTAAATTAAGATCGATTTATTTGTAGGATGTTAACTGATCTATCATTTTTGGTTTATTCCATCCATATAACCTTTACGTTACTGTCATTCATAAGTTAAGGAAGTGGAGTATGGATAAGTTCACGCTCTTTCAAATCCCGATTTGATCCTTATTAATAACTTAATAAGGCCATTGCCATCCGTCATTCATTAATCATCATATTAAATTCAAAAAAATCATCAACACGGAACAAAGTTCCGTGTTTACATAAACTTTAAAGTTGAAAGTCCAAACAATAACAAAGAATGAGTCACCGGTTCCTCGTATTGACAACGAAGAACGGGGGTTACCTCTACCTAATGACTAACCGTAACCTCACCAGCAGGCAATCAAGTTTTTCTGTGCTCAAGGATGAACTGATGCAAGATCTATATGAAATAATGTCTTTTTTCATATCATAATTTCTTTTGATAATATAATAATTCAAAATCTTATTCCCCGTGTGAATTCCACACTTTTAATTCCCTCTACCTAAGCCACAAGCCTATATTATAAGCTTCTTGGCTTAGTTAGCTGGTCTGGTAGGTTGGCCAATCTTGTGTAAATGTTACACGGCTAAAGATTACATTGGAAACATATTTTTACATGAATTGTACAGCCATGTGCGGTGTTCATTGTTCAAGTTACCACTGATGCGGCCTTCGAGCGTCACTATTACTTAAACTTAGAATCACTTGATTCCAAGTTTTAAATTGGTGTCACCACCATAATCAACAATGTCCAAATTTCACTGACGTGGTGGATAATTTCGAATACAGAAATTAAACAGTTCCTTATAGTTCATTGTCGTTGAAAACTGCCGATGTAGAATTTGCACATCGGCAGTGTACAATGTAAGTTAACCTTGCACGTTTCATAGCTTAGCAGAAAGAAGTATCAACATTTGCTGATTGTCAATTTACATAATGGATTGTAAATAGGTATCAGGATTATTTAAGTACATGCCGCAGTATCAAGATTGACAGAAGAGATTGTTTAGTCAATTTTTTGCACAGATGTAGGAAACTATGATTCCCCGTCCTATGACCGACCCTCTTAGGTGTATTTTCAGATATCTCAACTCTCAACAAATACTACATATCAACTATTGTATTTTTTTAATCATAATCAGTCATCCATGACGTACACACATGGAATGGATGAATGCGATTTCCTTCTTCAATCCAATTTTCTTTTTTTTTTCTGTACAAAAATGCAAAAATCAATGATTCGCTCCACTCAATGTTTTTCCATTACGTTTTGTATGGAATGAAGTAATGGCTTCTTTTTGGCTGCCTTTCTTATAGCAACTAAGAAGGGACAAGTATGAAATGTTTTTAAAAAATACCGGCTCCACGTTATAATTTAATTCACAATAGACACGCAAATATATTTACAGAATTGCGAGTATTTTAAAGATTTAAACCAAACACTGACAACTTGAATGGATTGTTTGACAAGGATTAGGATTTAAGCCAAAAGCAAGCAATTCATATTCGCAAGCATTAACGGATTATCAGTGTACGAACTTAAAGGAGCGTGGATGTTGATTGTTGATATTTACACGACTCGGTTTAAGCTTAAAGCAGATTAAAATTTCTGTCAGACAATTTGTAAAAAGTTGAAATGAGAGCAAATGAGACACACTTTCAAGTGTGCGTTTCCGGTGCACAAAACTTTTCCCAATAACAATGCAAGCCCATTCCGTACTTGCTACAATAGCTTAACATGGAATAAGAGTTACGAGTTATTTAATAAGTAGATGGGAAAAGTAGATTAAATTTCCTGAAGCTTGCCATAAGTTGATATTGTTATTATAATGTGAAGGAGGACAGTCAAATACGACGACAAACCTTTTTTGTCATAAACGTAGCTCAACAATATGAAGTTTAGCCCTTATAATGAGCATTTAGATAATTGCTGTACCTATTAAGGCTGCATTTATAAAATGAAATTAGAAAGTGTCGGAATCGGATGTGCGCTCGTCATTTCATGCTGATTCACTCATCAGATTTCAGATTGCTAGATTTTTCTGATAAATCATGTACGAGTGTACAAGGTTTAAGATGCAATCTACCTCGGGCTTGCTTAAACGCCAATGTAATATTATTTAATGGTAAACCTGAACTTTTTTGCCCTCCTCAAATTCTCATGAAGTTGAAACGGTGGAAGTTGTTATGAAGAAGTTAATTTATTTGCATGTATTCCATTTGTTCTGAATCGCATTTAGATCTCTAGACTTGATACACTTATAATGTAATTTGTAAAGCTTAAAAAAAATTCGTGATGCAATTATTTTTTTCCCTAACTGAACATACCATCAATCTATTATACAATATAGGTAGATATGACTGATAGGAATAAGGATATACTTTGGTACGATTCTTTATTTATTGCAACTGATAGAAGTTGGGTTTGAGTCATTTAGATCTCAGATAAATGTCTGTGCACATGCATATTATGATGGCATTGATAGGATCTGTAAAGGAATAGTGTACTAGTTTAAAGACTGCTCAAAATTAGGCACTGAACACGCAAAGTTAGTTTTTTTTTAATTCGGTGAGGATTTCGCAACTTGATTAGTTTTTGGCTGAATGATGATGGACACTTTTCTTGAATATTTGTACTGCATTAAATCTGTCACAAAATAATTCGACCATAATAATTGTTTTCATTCCGTCTTTAAGTAGGAGAGGAGATGATATTTTTTTAATCAAAGCTAAAATAAACAAACCATTTCATTTATGTCAGTAGTTTTTTGACGTTATGCAGTCAACTATTACGGTTTTTTAGAAAGTGGAAAAAATTATTTAGTCAATATGGAAGTTTTTTGGCTGACTTCATTTCCTGATACTTTTAGTATCGCCAGCAATTAACTTGAACGTCAGTCAGACTGGTTAGAATACATGACCCTGCCTAGATATTCTTAATGTTTTAACCTTATAACGAAGTGTCCTATTAAATCAGTTAAGCAATCGATCACAACACAGAAAATGTCATCCAAACCTTCATTTGTCTTGTACGAATGTTCAGTTTCAAACTTCTTCAAGTTTTTAAACCAAGATTTAAAGGCTTTAAGCGTACAGATTGGACATTATCTATTGACGATTAAAATAAATCAAATTACAATCAACATTTCTACGCTTCTTCTTTCATCCTCCAAGCCTGTTAAATATTGAAATATTTATTTTTTTCAAATTTCTAGTTTAAGAAGAGGGCCAGGAGCCAATGCTCAAGACGCGAATGGATTCTCAGCATTACATCATGCCGCTGTTAATCGACACAAGTAAGCACCTAAGAAAATGCTCCTTAAATCTAAATGGACATTCTATAAAATAAATTGTAACCTGTAAATTAAAGGGATGGTTGAAGTACACCCCTGGAAATTCATAGGCGGTGTTCAATCCCTTTTTGTCGCAATTTCATATCCAAATTAGATTTTCAAGCATAAAAGTGATTCAGTACACAAGAAATGTAAATATGAAATTGAAATAGATGCATGGAACGAGAATAAAGCTACGCTTGAGTGTGGAGTTGTGGAGCATTGTCCTTTTCCTGCTCATTTTAATATTCATGACCATTATGCGAAGCAATTACTTAGCACTTGTTACGGCAACTGTGTCCTCGTTTAATCTGTGCAGCATCAGCCAAAGCTTCCACAACTCCGAAAGCAAGGGGCTAGAAACTGCCATTGAGAATCTCATTTGCATAAAATGATGCAGTAGACAGCACAATTACGTTTTATGAGTTACGTTGTTCCTAGAAGCTCTAAATGAAGTAGGTGGCTGCTTATAAATAGTTCGAATAAACAGGCTAATTTCCGTATCTACATCAAACATGCGTATTTTTGCGAGTAGATGTTGGTTTTATGACGTCTAGATTTTTTTAAATTGTGAAGGCTGATTTAGCGATTTAGCGTCGCCTAATATAATGTAATATTGTACCACGATATTGTCAAGAAACTTTTACAACAAAGTGGATGGAAACTTGGATACTTATTATTGCAATACATAATCAGTTACTGCTGACACCTTCCTTTCGATTCTCAGTCCTATTATGTCGAAGATTATTTAAATGATTTTACACTCGTTTGAATCCATGTAGTTTGAAAGCTGCACTTCTTCTACCGGACCGTTTTAAATGACATTGATTTTTAATTTAGGAATATTGTGGAGCTATTGCTAAGCCATGAGGCATCAACAAATATTGTTGACCTGCAAGGGTCATCCCCACTGCATTTGGCAGCCTGGAGTGGGAATGAGGAAATCGTCCGGCTTCTCCTCACCCAAGGACCATCTGTGCCTGGACCCAATGTCAACCTTATGGTAAGGGTGTTGTAACTTGGCCTAACAAATTAAGTATGTATCCACAGAATTTTACGGACTATGGACAGTCATGGGGAAAGATTATGATGAAATGTTTCATACAGGCGACCACCCATAATTTCATAACCGAGAGGGAGAGAAGGTTGTCAATCCCTTTGAATCTTTGGTTGATTACATTAAAGGAAATAGAGATGTTATGGCATCATGTACATGTATATATACAGATATGTATTCAGAAAAAAAGCTGAAATAGGCACACGTTCGCTTAGATACAAGAGGCTTTAGAGTATTGTAGGAAGATGCGTTGTCAGCTAGACGAAGATACGGTTAGTTAATTAGATCAGACTATGGTGTGAGATTCAGGCCAGATAGGTTCAGGCCAGAGGCAGTTATAGTTCCATTTCATTGAGTATATGGGACGTAATGAACGGTTGGATCACAATGAGGTAATTGGGTTCCCCATCGGGAATGCCCGATAGTAGTCGTACGGACCTATTATTGTATCCATTTTCATTATTGTACAACATCCCCATCATAATGTTCATAATAGATAGAGCAAACAGAGATTCTGAATATGAATTGGCAGTGACAATGACGCCCTTGATGATGGCTGATGTGATGATGTTTCTCCGTATTCACAATATTTCCCCATTGTTTGTGGACAAGTTGGACAACTCTCTGCCCCTGTGTAACTCAATCTACTTCAATTCAATTAGTTGTTCAATCGTTTGCAGGGATGTTAGTTATGTATGTATATGTATGTACATATTATAAGAAACTAGTACAACGGTCGGACATTTCCATGATATTTATCCTTGACCTAAGGATGTTACAGTTTGTGAGGTTATTTTTACTATGTCATGCAGTAAATTCTATCTCACAAAAAATATTCATAGGATGTTACCCTTTGATAATGATAATGATAGAAACTGGAGATAACTTGTAATGATAACTTGACCTACGCACTGTAATGAAAATGAAATGAGCCTAGCTGGAACTCCTATTTCAATTAATTGGATGTCATCAACTGGGTTACCAAACTTGGGGGCAGTCAAGTTGCTAATAAAAGAAGTAAATTTATTGCCACATTTATGTTATTGGCAGAAGCTATTAAATCCCTTTGGAGTTTCCTTGCTCCCGCACCCATTGGGGTGACAAAGACCGAGTTATGGTGACGGCGATGATGGTGCACTTGAACTTTTGTGCAAGTATGTTATTGGAATCTCATTGACCGTGGCATTGCGTGATCTTTCCTGGCCCTATGCCTACTCCCCGATTCTCATGTAGCGATAGACCTGTTTAATTCGGTGCTGGTGTGCGTACAAGTTGTAGTCGTGTAGTTGTAGGATTTTAAGGATGAGAAATGGGTTGAGTCCTACACATCATTAGGTGTTCCTCAGTGATAAGGGTTCCCTCCGGATCAGTTTCATTCAGCTAATCTGCCGTTCCATTCTTCCTGAGTTTTGTTCCTTCTGAAAGAAGGTCAAAGGGGAGCATGCAGAACTCTGATAGATTTATTTAACACGAGTTCTCTTTAACCTACGAAATGAAATAAGGCGTGTCAAATTGATTCCACTATTCGTATGAATGACTTTCACCGTATCTCTCAACTTCAGTCCTCTTCCCTTGCTTTTCTCTTCCTGCATATTCTTAGTCTACTTTTACGTAGATTACAGAAGAATCAACGAACGCCGGAAATATTGGTGTGGGTGAATCACATTCTTTCTGTAGTTGTGTCTTTCAAGGTTATACTCATTCATAACGAGCCAATCTTCATAACTGGAAATTTATGGAATGCTTTAGACTGCTAAAATCCACAGGAAGTTTTTCTACAAGCTGCAACTAAACAGATATCTTCCGGCCAGGTGCCTTAAACCACTCATTTTAAGCAATTAATTTTCTGCTCTAATGCACAAGCAAGTGGTTTGAACATTTTTGCAGGTCCCATACGTATCAGTTCTTGGCCGGGGTTAAATTTACGATTCGATTAGAAAGATTTAACTCAAAAAGTTGAGCTAAGTACATGACAACTGTCAGGTAGGCTTGATGTTGTATAAGTATTGATGTAGTGTTTCCAAGAAGCTATCTGTTATCGTAATGTTAGTAAAAATGTTTTGATGTTGGACAATGTGTCACAATAAAGGTATACCTAGGTAATTGGTAATCCTATTATGTACAAGTATTCAATAGTGAATAGACTGCATGAAGCATAATGCATGATAAAAGAAGCAAAGGCTGGAATGGAATTAGGAAGGATAAATATTGAAGATTTGAAGTCCACGGACTTATTCAGGAGGCAGGAAGGTGTCAATTATGTTTATTTGAAGAAGTTGGAAATATTTCGCTGATCTATAAGCCCATAGAACTGGAAGATTACTGAGGAAAAGTTTGTTCGACTTCTCCGGATTTCATCTCTTGTTGTTCAGAAGTTTATTATATTCTGAAGTTGACACAGTGAGGCAATAATAAAAAGTAATCAGAAATGAGTGGCGGATTATGGGCCTTTGTTCAGAAAAGGGAAACAAGGTTTCGAGAATCTCTCATCTCTCCTTCTATTAGTTTACTTTCACACTTCAAATGAACCCTCGAAGCCTAAATGTTCATCAGCAAATACTTGAAGAGGTCTGAATTGGACAAATATGTAAGGATGAAAGATGAAAATATTTTTGTTGTTTTTTGGACTTTCTGTCACGTTTTCCTATAATTGTTTTTGATTTTATTGGCTTATGAATGAACATTTTTGCCGACTTTCTGTACTGTAGTCCTTTGATGTAGTTTTTATTGAGAGATTGGATTGAGATTTTACGATGAGTGCAATGGATTGGCTTTGAATATTAGATTAGAAGTTGTTTGATAATAGCTATAGCTGAACCAATGCCTTGTTAGTGACCCTTCTGATGCTAATATCCAAATTAAAGCCTGTGGTCCGTAGAAACTAAACATGAAATGGTTGATGGCAGTTTGGTTGCGTGTGCCTTGAAAGGGTTTTACTGGTGGGAGAGGTGATTATGACTGTTGGTCCTGTCATAACGAAGGGACTTTTGACAGGCTTCTGTTATGCGACGACAAGTCAGCATTTGGCCAGGCCACCCTTCTGGTTACAAAAGTCAGTGCATTGATGACATTATGCGATTATATCATCCAGCCTTTCTATTGATGAATTACCTCCTTCCCCCTGTGATGCATATGTACTTCTCAATTTTAAGTTGATTCTAAACGGATTAAAATCTGTATAATAAAATATATAAAATGTAAAGCAGTCAGGTTCAACTTCAGATACATACCAGACAAGAAGGGTTCGTAACATTTGTGTCCTCCTTGATGCTGATCTCCTAAAGTACATGAACAAAAATAGTTACTATATAGTATGTAGTACGCGATATCATGTATATAAGTCCAAGGTATATATGAAACATGAAAGCCATAAAACTGTCCAAAAACTGGGGAACTCTCATTCCCCTTGTCTTTCAACAAAAAGACAATGTACAAATTAAGATGTCAACTCCCTAGGTTTGCTTAAGGGTGGTCGCAATCACAATGAAAGAATGACAGGGCCCTTGTGGATTTTACAAATATTATTTCTTGTTCTGTAATATATTGCCTCATACCTCTCCTCTGTAATTTCATATTTTCATATGACTGCAGGCAAGTTTGGGACATTGGACCTTTCATTAGAGGAAAGGAATGAAATGTATCAAATATTTGAGTACATAATTCTGTATTTTTTGTAATAACAATATTATATTTGTCACAGAATCGGTCCTCAGAGACGGCATTGCACATGGCGTCCCAGTATGGTCACACAGAGGTGGTTAAACTACTTTTACATCACGGTGCGGATCCTGTCATAACGAATGAGAGGCAAGAAACAGCTCTGGACCTCGCTGCACAATACGGGAGGTATCTAATCAAACCTGTCCATTTAAACTCATCTCCAACTTCAATCTACTTGTCACATATTTTCATCATCTCGTTCATAAATTGTCCAACACTGATTTTATCTGCTCAAGACATCAAGCTTATTGTCTTGAACCTTTAAATAATAATATTCTATGTCAACTCTCTCATTTCTATATAAGTTTACCTTCTTTGAACTCAGCCGTCAGTTTTTGCCATTTTTAATGTTCTAGTTGGATAAGGGTGTCTCTGTTTGGTAGCATTTCTGGCCCAGATTTTTTCACATTAGAATTCCTCTCATTTTGCTTTTGAAAAATACATTTATAATTCAATTCGATTGCTTCGATTGCTACATTTATCGGATAACAGTTATTCGATAACACAAGTTTCATGATAGATGTATTAATTATATTTAGATTAGAGACTGTCCAACTTCTACTGAGGTCACACCCGGAGCAGTTGGCCTTGTATACAGCTCCAGTCATAGCCAGTAGACAGCAGATCCTATTTCCTCATACTCCGCTTCATCTCGCGTCCAGAAATGGTCACAGGTTCGAAGATGTTATATTCATTATGCTTTATGTCCTAAGAAATGCAGTATTCTACCATTTTACGATTGATCGATTTTGGTTTCTAGACAGTCACAAATTACATTATACCCAGTGTATTTAGTTGTAAAATTTTAGTTGCTAAAACCCTTTTAGTTTTACTTGTAACTAACACTAAAGCTAAAACTTTTTTGTTGTAGAAAAGCTAAACCTTTTTTGAAGAACTAAAACTAAATTGATTTAATTCAACTAAAAACACTAATTAAAGCGATGTAATATTTGTTCAAGCTGAAAATTTACCGATTTACCTAATTCATTAATTAAACTAGATGTGTATACTGATTAATGGATAATTTCAAAGGATGGTTGTGGAAGTGATGGTGAACGCTGGCTTCGAGGTGAACGCGAGGACATCCCAAGGAACAGCATTGCACGAGGCAGCATTATGTGGCAAGGTGGATGTGGTCAAAGCCCTTCTAGACGCCGGGGTTGATGTTTGTGTAGCTGATAGTCAAAGAAGAACTGCTGTAGACCGACTTAATGAGGTCGGCCTTAAGAATCCTGTAGCCAAAGAAATTGCAGAACTGATACGAAGTAAGTTAACATGCAGTTCAGAGTTGTATTCCAGCCTTTCAGGTTGAAGCAGATTATTAGAAACATAAATATTTCTCATTGACTTGGATTTATTAAGAAGTTAAGGCGGCTGAAGTATTTGCCAGAGTGTAGAGGGGTTGATTGTGGGTGAAAGTCGGAAAAAGTAAAAGTACCTAATCATGTTTACGGGAACTGAAATCCACTGAATTAGATTTGATGGGGTTTGTGCAAACATGCAAAGAAGGGTTAATAATTTCTCTAGGTTTTATTAATTGCGTTGAATTGATGAGCTAAATTTATGACAACTGTTTAGATGCTCTAAAGAAGAAACACATCCAACAAGGGAAAGCCAGTTCTCCACTCTGTTCACCACATGAAAGTGTTCCTACCAACAATAAGGATGGGAAATTACCTCTGAGTCAAATGTATGTTAATTATTTTTATCCTCATTCTCATTCTTCATCCTATAAAGCCTCTTCCCTGGCGTGCCGTGGAATTCGTAGTTATGTCTTGTGACTAACTCGGCTTTCCGACTCATGAATCCTTTCCTGGGTAATTTATTGTGTAGGATCAGAATTCTTGATCTTCATTTCATTACGGGGGAAAATAATAATTCCGAGCTCACTAGTAAAGTTCATGTGTGATTACAGTCCATGTAAGCTTTCGTTAAAGAAGGATAATTGATGATAAAAGCCGTTACTGGATGCATACAAACTTTACAAAATTGGGCAGAAATTATAATATGCGTTCTGTGTATGCTCTTTTATGTTTAGAAATAATTAGAAATGAGCCGGATGAGTGGAGTCGAATCGAAATGTGTGTACGTATTTCTTTCTTGGGGATTCTTTTTTATTCTGTCATGATTTGACTCAATCCATCAAATAAGGCAATATAAGGGCCGGAGTGTAATGTAACTATGTATGTACTTTGTGTGCATCAATTTGCATGCGATTCGGTCATGTTGGAAATGACGTTTACTTTTCCTTAAGTTGAATTAAGTGAGCCTAAACGAAGCTGAAGGGGAGACGAGTCGACCCACCCGAAGGAGAACGCTTTATGTACATAGATTCGAGTGGATGTGTTTGTGTGTATGATTGAATGTGGGGTCTGACTAAAAGTCTGTGATCAATGTTGTCTCCGGATGACTAATGAAGGCTCTTGTCGTTTCAATTAGATACGATAATCACTCATACAGCGATGCTGAATCCAAACTACTAAGATACTCTCCACATCACTCACCTAAAGCCAACAGTTTCGCCAGGGGAAAGACTCGGAGATCTATGGATGTTAGTCTGGGAAAGGGACCTGATTTTGAAAAGGTAATTAGTTCTTTAATTAGCTTTTCCGCACAAAAGCACTTCACGCCCTTAGCTTTCTATACTTACATAAGTCGTACGGGAATGTGGTAGCTTGGAATTTGCAATGGCAAAAGTTTCAAAGGGAATGTTGAAGGTAGGAACTCCTTTTGTGACAGTCGAACTTCTTGGAATTGTTGTTTTCAGCCTATAGCACCACCAAAGAAACCTCCAAGACGGAATTTATCCGCTTCTCCAACTCATCCTGGGATGCCCGACTTCGGAGTAGACTACCCTGACCTGATGCTAATGGGTCGAAATAAGTCCTTGGACGAGGGGATCTATGGGGACAGATGGAGGAAAAGCTTAACCGCGTATGAGACTAGTCAGTCAACAGAGTCCATTGACCTGTCCCCAGTAGAACATCACAAATCGTGTGCCAAAAGTGATATCACATTCTTCAACGGTTTGGATTCTGATGACCTGAAGAGCAAATCCAAGTCACAGCATGTAGGTTTAGATAGTAAATACGTCTCCGTTGCTCATATTAAACTTCGAGATGCCAAAAGCGAGCAGAATGTCTGTCCGTTGGGGCTATCTCAGGGCGAAAGCTCAGATGATCTCAATCGTATTGATGAGCCTCTAAAATCTCCGCAGAAATCGACCAATCAAACCACCCCGGACGTTGTTGTTGACGTGCACACGATGAATTCAAAGAATTCCAAGGTAAGAGCATAACCAGCCAGCATACAGACCTTCTCTTTTTCATATTTTTAATGGTTGATTAAATATTCAGACGCATAATTAATTAGTCATATATGTGGTTAAGGGGGTCCTGGATAGCGACCAGAAGAAGCGCACGTTACCCAGAGGACCAAAGCCAGCTATCGCACCGAAGCCTATAATACCACCAAAGCCGAAAAATATCAAAAGGCAGGGACAGTCCTGTGATAATGCTGTGGATGAGAATAAAAGTAAAAGTACATCAACGAGAAAAACAACCCCCAAGTCATCCTCAATGTCTGTATTGAGTCCAGTAGATTTGGAAAAGGAGTGGGGAAACATCACAATGTTTATGGACTCATTTAACATCAGAATAGGTAAGTAAGGCTTTAGGCTTATTGGTACAGAGGCTTTAACGACACGCAAGGAATTCATAATATAACATTAGCCAAGAGCAAGAAATATTTAGTAACTCTATCTATTTTGCATTCTAAACTAGAGGGTGGCGAGAACGGAGAAATCAAAAGTATGTACGGCTTAAGCCCGTTAGGAAAATGGCTAGCTACAATTAAAATGACTGATTATGAGCAACTTCTAGTTTCCAGTGGATTTGATGACTTGAAATTTATGGTAAGACAGAGGTTCGGATTTGGGATCCGAGTGAAAGTTTACGACGGGGAAATCCATGCATGCATAGGGTGAATCCAAGGGAATAATTTATGTGCATTTGGTCAAAGGGGGAACACATCCTGGATGAAGCCTCTCTGCTAGAGATTGGAATGTTGAATGCTCAACATCGTAAAGTAGTGGCTGCTAGTGCTAATAAATTTGACGTGAGTTGGCCACGTTCCATAAGAACTGATGAGATGCCCGATTCAGTGGAACAATGGCTCATAGAGCTTCACCTAGATCAGTATATTGAAAGTTTTCGCAAAAACATGTATCTGGAAACTGATCGTTTATTGCGGCTTTGCAATGATGAGCTGATAACGCTGCTTGAGATTGAATTAGTGGGCCATCGAAGGCGAATTTTAGCTGCTTCTGAGAAAATCACCAAGGTCGGATGTATAAACTTAACCCGATTTGAAAACGGCATTGGAATGGATGAGGCTGACGATGATGGGTCATTACCTCTTCGGGATCCCAACCACCTAGTCTCCGGTGTGTCATCAGCTTTGAAGACTGCTTGGAGACATGCTCCGGAAACCCTTATTGATGGCAGCGTCACCTACAAAGCCATTGTAATTCATCCAATCATATTAAATCCGATTAAATTGCCAGGTTAGGTAGTTTAATTTTACATTCTTTACAGTATGTTGGATCGAATCAAGTCCAGGAGTTTTCAACAACGAACTCGATTCAAAAGGCTATTCAAGAAATTCGTAGTAAAGAGATTGGTGGCAAACCGAATCAAAGCTATGTAATTCCTTCCGGAGCTCTTCTCTTAAACACCCAGGTTACCCTTATAGTCTCTGCCTCGGTTGTAAGCTGGTACAATGCAAAGACAAAGGTAAGAAAGTCTCCAAGAAAGGAATCGCTGCTGAAGGATTTCCTTTGCAAATCTGTCCTAAACTTTTTTCCTATCCTATTATGCAGAGTTTGGTCAAAGAGCAAGACATACGGAGTATCCAGTGCACTTGTCAAGCCTCCGATGATTTGAGACATTTAGCTTTGGTGACTCGAGCGTCTGACCCGAACGACAAAAGCCATTCTTGTCACGTATTCCTCCTCGACTCTGTGGTACGTTCTTTTGCTATTTTCTCAAGCTAAACACACTCAGCACGCACATGAGTGAGTAATAAGCTTTTAAGTTGACGGGCGCTTTGGATTTTGAGACATTTGCTTGGTTACTTAAAAAAATAAACCCTTCCATTTATTTCTTCCCTTATGTTTTGGTACAGGAAGTAGCTACGGAGGCTATCCTGACATTAGGCCAAGCTTTCGAAGTGGCTTATCAGCTGGCCTTGGTAAGTCGTACCCAGGGACGCGATAGCAAGAGTCACATGAGGTCCAAATCTCACAACCAACTCAGTTCAAAAGCGTCATGCAGTCCGATCTCGAAACCAAAACGGGAGAAATGCTTCAACAACCTTTCAGCCAGTAGTCATTGCAGGTCTCAATCTGTTAGTGATATACAACCACCACCGATCCTAGGAATTTCCAAATCCACATCCAACTCACCCCAGATTAATCCTCATGTAAAGAAGGACTACCGGTTTCCCAGGGCCGAGTCCTTTAGTTTTAGCTCAAATTCCAATCTCACTAGAGCCCCTATAGTTTCTAAAGAGGAACTTTGATCCCCACCTAGTTATTACTAGCTACAAAAATCCAACCCTAATTACCAAATTAATTAAGATATCCGAGAGTTCTTCCTTCTACAATATTTTCATCCTCAGTCTAGCAAAAATTAGGTCAAACTTACATTTATACAAATGACCACCAGCTCTTCTTGGGTCACTTATCTTTTACTCTTTCCTGACCAAGTCGATTTCCCTTCAATTTTATTCGGTGATAAACAAAGTCATTGTATTGCATTGTTGTAGGTACATATGTGTATAGTACCATTATAGAAGAGATTTTATTATTCTATGTAGTAGACAGGCGAGTAGAATCTCTCATGTTGGACTTGTACCTTCTTTTCCAGAACAGATAATAACCACATTCTTTGAGTATATTCCGTGAAATTCCATACGTCTCTTGATGATACATAATTAATGATTACTTACCGAGTAGAAGAAAGTCAACGAAAGGAAAAGGTACAGATGCCAGAATTCCCATGGGCTACCAAAAATTAGTTGAAAATAGCAACCAAGTCAGTAAGTATATTTATCTTTAAAGTATTACATACAGCATTGTCGTACATTAGTATAGCAAAGTTGTTATTCAATAGAAAAAAAATTCTCTACTAAATCTAAAACTCAAGATGATGGTAACTATTGATAGGTAAGAGAGTTTTCTTCAAGTTAGCAAATACATTTTAAAGTGACAGAATTCTCGGGAAGGTAATTAGGGAAACAGTACCATGTACTTTGTGTATTCTTATTAATTACGAATGGTGGTGACATCGTGATTTACCTGAGTACTTATATCTGGACTATGCAGAAAAAAACGATCTACTCCTTTCTTTTCATAATATTTCCAGTCTCTATATTTGGAAATCTCGGGTTCAACACAAACCAGAAATCTTTTTGCTCAAGAAGGACCTAAAATGAGAAGCACTAACCCATGGAACACGACTGGTCTGCCTGTCTGTTTCAGTGGGCAAGTAAATTACCGCACGAATAGGTGATAGAGAGGTTTAAGGAAGTAGGTAGAACAATTGGCAAAACTATTAATCTCCATTATCCCTTTATCCACTCTCCCATCTCTCTTTGGAATCTTTCCTCTTATTAATTTCCATAGACCAAAATATCCTTACAGTTAATTAATTACCTACTATTGAAAGATTCAAAAGCATTGAGACGAAACGGCAGACATAAGTTGTATAAGATGATGAGGCATAGGTATATACATGTAGGCTATATAGTTCATATTCTATACGAAGGGAATTGGTGGCGGTAATGATGATTAATAATTTCCACAGCTTCTGTTACGGCATATATTGTACACATGAAGAGCCTACCTTACTTGGAACGGATATTAACGAAGATGATTTCGTCCTCATACTACTTTAGATAGTCAGTTTAAACTCTAAACGTATTACCAAAGAGAGACAAAGAGTCCTGATCATCTCATTGCATCGTGTGAGAAATGAAGAATTCGATACCAGAGAAGAAGATAGGCCTAAAGAATATTTAGATTAGGAATTACATGATTTCTGCTTAAAGGTGCTCCTATACGTTGTGATTACCGTTGGAACTTGGAAGTCGGACTTGTGTTCAAGGGCGTCCACCTTCGTTCGTCGTAGAGTATCGAATTTTTAAAACTGCGTTGCAATTCATACTGGAGAAAAGGTCGTCCTTCTTCGCATGGCTTAGTTTCTACTCTGTAAGGTAATAGCTAATTAAACTGAGTAAAAAAAGTCAAAAACATAAGTTTCTATGAAAAATAGTTTATACGGTTTTGTTCTTGTGGAATTTCTGTACGTCATAATCTTAGCTGTGTTAAGTAGAAGGTTCGAAGGCTGGCTTTTAAGCTCAGAAAGGATCTTTCGTGACTAAGACTTTTGCTCTTGTTAAATTCTCTTCCGTGTTCCGTGTGCTACAAAAATCACAAATTTTTACAAAACTCAATCATCCAAATCTAAAAGTCTGAATCTGAACAGTCAACTATTCTAAGGACTAAACACAAACCGAAAAACTGTCTCAAAACAAAAGGATCTCTCTTGCAAAGTTAAATTCTCACTTTAACCCAAAAGCCAACTTTTTTTTACAAATTGTTGTCTCAAGCCTATAATTCGTAAATTCATTTCCATTCCTAAATATCGTTCCTGTGCTTCTGGCTAGGTTCTCAAAATATAAAACTGATTTCTCTCAACGTCTCTTAATTGATGCTCATAATATTCATGTCTGAAACGGTGCAGAACTATACACTTCTAAATAGATAGATAGGGTTTATAAGGTGTAGGGCAACGGAAGTAAAATGAAGTAATCAGTTACAGTTTACATGAACATATAATAAATTTAAAGTCAGTCGGGGGGTTTTCTGGTGTCGAAAAGAAATTGTTGTCGGCGTAACTTTAAACGGACAATGTAAGATCGTCACGCTCATTCGATAAAGAGGACGCAACTCAATTTGTTGATTACTGATGACGGTCAAGTCCAAGGATTTAGGAAGGATGTCTTTCGGTAAACTATTTAATTAATTATTACAAATGCGTCAAAATAATTACAGAGCAGATTAGCTAATCCTTTGAAACCGAAGAGATGTATTACTCTTACATACCATAATGTCTTGTTCTGAGTTGTCGATTGCTTTTCCTAACCTTTCCAATTTCCTAAGATTTAGGCTAGAGACCTGGAATCTCTATATATAGCTTGATAACCCGTTGTTACATACTTCTATATAATATTGA
Source organism: Desoria olivacea (assembly GCA_034695115.1). NCBI lineage: Eukaryota > Metazoa > Arthropoda > Collembola > Entomobryomorpha > Isotomidae > Desoria > Desoria olivacea. The sequence goes on from JAQFZA010000164.1 coordinate 20,557, forward strand.
GTATAATATTATAGTAGATACGATAGAAATAATATATATATATATATATCATCTACGGAAACTGTCTCAAATAGATTCCTAAGGTGTAGAGGTTGTAAGCTTAAATTACGTTCCTTCTGTTTCATATCTAATTAATACCTTCATTTAAAAAAGCTTACGGTTAAGTTGGTGACAATGTTTGCTGGAAAATTCGTTTTTAGATTTTAGTTAGGAATTAAATAATTTTATGTACGATGGTTCCTATCGATTATGTATAAGTCAGTTTGACAATGTTACAGTTCGCCAGTGATTCCGTCTAGTTTGAGATTTTAATAGAAACAGTTATTATATACACGTTACAAACGCTGATTGAATTGCTATTAAAATTGAAATCTTTATACCAAAGATAATGAAATGTTTTGCTTGTCATGTCATAATAATATTAATTTGTAATATGTTACACTAATTAAAGTTGTATGCAAAGCGAAAATTGTGTTACATCTTCAGTTCATCTATACGTTATCCTTAGTTGTGTTGTAAGCACGACTGCTTTTGTGATACTTATCCGCAATCTGCATGTATTACTATTACTTCAGGGTTTTGATAAACTCCTGATTTTTATATTATGTATTCCAAATACCAAAATCCTATAGTGATGTTTTAAGTTTTAAATTGTATTACGAGTACACAATTATTTACAGCCTCAACCTCAACCCATCTTCGATCTTCGATATTCTGGGAAGTATCGTGTACTAGAAATATTATAGGAAATTGGAAAATAAAGACGAAACTCATGTTCAGATGTTTTTATGGCAATTTATCATCACCCTCGTGCTTTCACTTATTCATTCCCTTCACAAATTCCTGACTTGCTTTTGTGTACAACTATCTATACATTTTTTTAAAAAAACTTCACATGAGCATTGTTGCATACTTTTGGTTGGTATAATGGTAGTTCATAATAAGGCTATCTACGCTAAGGTTACTTTACTGTAGGATGTACGTTCTGTAATCCAAGGTAGGCATCGTCGCATCATTATTTATCTTCTCGGGGAAAAAGAAGGCAGAATTCTAGACTGAAGTTTGCATAGGAGAAAAGTGTAGGATGTAGACAAGTAAGCATGTAGGTTGGATTTACTCACAGTGATTGATTACTATTCGTTTATTTCTTCCAACCAGTTGGATCCAAATAACAAGACTTGATAGATTTCTGCCTAAAAGGGAGAATAAAAAATAGGACAGAGATACATACAGGAGGAAGTACGTTTTCATTTATATCCCTCCACACAACCTCTCATTAATTCTGCATGGCTCTGTAGGTTTTTTTTTTAAACTCACCCGAATTTTGTTTATGGGCTTTTTTTACATGTTCAAAATGCATCCCTCCGTATTATCCATGTTCACTGTGTATGGAAACCCATTTAAGAAAACGTAGCCCTTAAAACTTGCTTTCCGATTTTCCTTGAGTTGAGCTGATTTCGAATTTCTAATGGAACTGCCGGTTCCCTTTCCTTCGTTTTTGAATCACATTTTCCAACATTTTTAAATCTATGGGGTGGTGAAGCCAAACTCAAATTGTGTCCGAAAGGACTATATTTCAACATACTTTTTCAATATTTAATTTTAGCTTTAAGCCTCAGAATTCATAAGTAAAACCATATGACGGCATCAAAGTGTTCGAAAGCTTATGTTCCCAAAATTTCAAAATACATAATTTTAAATATTCCAGTCCTGTTTATATGTAATAGAGTATATCTATGTTTTGATTACTAAGTTTATGAAGAATTGTTCAGATTTCATACAAGTTTTTGATACATTCATAAATACAATACATACAGCCAGTCCAAAGAGTTTTTAAAGCACCCCTTTGGAGTAAAAAAAATCAATGATTTAAAATAAGTTCCGTGAACATATTTGTCCATATTTAATATGCATGAAACTGCAGAATTGATGGTCTCTGAAAAGCCTTTGTATCTCTGCATCTCCCTGGTTTTTCTCTGAAGAGTGAAGGGTATGAAATATTTGGAATTTTTCAAGTCAATATCAATTAGTTGCCCAAGAATACTGAACGACTCCAAAAATTCAACATCAACACGCGAAATGTTAATGACTTTGACTTATTTGGTGGAGGGGGGAGGGAGAGTAATATTGATCACGGTTCAAACATCAAAAGGTACAAAGGGATTCTTTAAGAGACTACTTCATGTTTACCAATACATGCCATGTTTGGTGATCATCATCGGTCCCACTGATTTTCCACAGAGTGAACTTCTGGTATGCTGGGAATTTTTTCATTCCGACACCTTTGAAGTACTCAAGTCCCCCTTATTCCTCACAATTACAAATTACAATGTGTTCAACAAAGCCGTCATATAGCACCCTAGCTGACCATGGTGGTGGTGACGTATGATTCAGCTTTTAGAGGGTGCATTACAGATCTACAGATCGGCAGTTACCAAACAATTAAATAATTCTATTCCTACTCACCGAAACTCTTGTAAAATATTTTTGAATTTAAAACCAAATTTAACTTGAAACATTTCAGTAGCACTGAGCTGTTAACCCAATATTCAAGAAGCTAACATGCAAAGTACGATGAGGACCTTAATCCATAATCACTTGTATGGTATACAGTAAAGCTGAATACAACTTCACAAATCCTTACAAACTGCCGGCACCGATGGGAATAAATCCAACAAACACTCCCTTAACCAAGTTATTGGGAGGCTGTATACAAAAAAAAATATTAATTCATTATAAATATGTTTTAATGCACATAGGAGGAGGAAGGAAAAGAAACGGCTGATTATAAAGAAGTAGGAAGCATGATTCAATTGATAATATTATTATGTGTGATATGATGATGTGAAATTTTCATTTGTATCGAATCATCGAATCTGTTGCTCTGCGAAGTGTGAAGTCCTCGAAATCATGAATATCCTTTTCTTCAGCTATTCGAATGATGTAACAATGCACATAATACACAACACATTCAACATTATGATTATGAAAAGGGTGGAATGGAGTCCCGGTGGCTGAATGGGTTTAGTCAGAACCTCAGAAGGACACAGTGCACAACAGGCCTAAGTAGTACATATTACATTCAGTACTCCCAGTAGTCATGTGATAATAGTAAAGAAAGGCTGACAAATGTTTTCGAGTGTAATTACTACAGAAGGAAAGTAATATGAAAGGCTACTATTGTCCCCAGTGTCACTGCCACTTTATTAATGACCATATTTTTTGCTGTTCGGAGGCTGAACAATTTGTAAGTCCCATCATCATCCTGCCTAATACATTATTATGTCGAGGCTTGGAAACCAAGGGTGTCTTCTCAACTATTCTCTTACAGTATGAAACGTAACAATAAGCTAATATACTATCGGAATATTATGGGATGAACGCCCTCGGTTACACTTGCTCATTATGACATTCCATTATGAGTGGACATGTTACCTACCCTTCAGTCTCAAGTGGCAGGGGCATATTCATCTTGCACAAGCGACGGAAAATATTTATATTAAAAGTTATTCAGATTTGAATTACCCATTCCTAGGCTAAAACCGAAACTGTTTTTTAAATTAACGGCCTTTTATGAAGCAGGATCGAGATGGGTTTTTTTTCCTTATTTGAATCTCTACTCGATTTACTTTCTAAATATTTCCATCTTCGGCCTTTCATTTTCAATTTCGAAGGAATTTCGAGTGCAAAAGCGAGGAAACGTCGACAGCTGCTGGCTTGTACACTTTTAGACTTTTATGCCTTCATACTTTTATACTTTTAGTCTTTTAGAAAAAATGCAAAGGGAGAAGACGAGAGTTTTTTTTCCTCTCTCTCTCTCTCTGCATAATATTACTTAAATAAAATTGCGATGATCTACAATCTACATAAAGTTGAACTCAACTCGGCACTCTGGAGGCTAGGCTATGTTTGTAAGTATGAATATAAGCTTGTATATTGGATTAGTTGGATGGATATAGTTAAAGACTGGAGGGTTTCAGTAGTAGGAGAGTGTAGAGTTGCATGATATCATGGCATCATGAGGGAAAGTGGAGAGTGGAGAAAGTTATTGTATTTCTGTCCCTAGAAGATATTCCATGTTCGCATGTAGATGTGCAAAGGAAAAGAGAGACAGGCAAAGGCTATGAATTTGTTGGTACTCTCGGTAGTCTTGGTGTCAGTTTGGATCCATCGAACCGGAAACCTGGATTTTGCTTTCCTCTCCTTCGTAGTCTTCGCATTTTCTCTATTCTTCTTACAATTTGTAGTCTCCAAGGGTGAACAATATTTGCCTTGATGCAAAAATAGTCTTCTTTGTTGAAGGAGTATAGTTTTTCCTGGGTTGAGAGAAGAAATTGGATAATATAGCAGGAGGAAATGCATAGGTGGTCTTCGCATGTAGGATTAATATAATACGTCTGTCCATAGAATATAAGAACACTTTTTCCTTATAAGGTACTTATGGCAGTTTCAACAATAATACTTGTCCTGGCCTGCTTGGGAGATTTATTGTTGGAGTTTGGAATTAGATAACGACTTGTTTTTTTAAAGGGCTGTCCACTACGTTCTGTAACGACGAAGACGTTGATCGTATACAGGTGCCTATAACATCAGTTCATCCTCTTGCCCTGCTCAGATAAGGTACCTGAACTGATCGTCAATTGCCAGGCCAATATTGAGCAATTCTTAATCACTTATATTACAAGTTTCGTTGAAAAAAAGCAGATAGAAAACATTAAATGCTAAAAGTGTTTAATTCCTACCAGTAGGTAATGATTTTCAAAGCCAAAGACCCTTTTGCCCATAATTTATAATATGTAATATAAATCGAATATTGTACATCCAAAGTAATGCACACACACTGCTGTTACACCATATGCACAGTGGTATATATGTGTACGCATAAGTTCTCCAAGGGACAGAATAGTGAAATAGTGAAAGAACCACCACACCACATCAGCCACAGCTTGTATTTTCCACTGAGAGAGCAGGAAATGAAAAATATTTGCTGACTTTTGTTCTCTACAATGTTCGTAGAATACATGCATTTCAAATTACGGCCTTACACGTTCAGATTCTTCATCGTAATAATGATGAATGAATTGCTCCGTGAAGTCATCTCATCTCATCTCTCATCATAATGACTTCCAGGGCATCCAGCGACTCATATCCAGCAATCCAACAAAGAAGGACACCGACTGCTGTTGAGTAGAATCCAACGAATGACAAATACGTACAAAACCACAATAGAAGAAGTCTTTCTATTCCTTCTTATTCCTTCTAGTCATCTCTGTTGTATTTCCTCTTCCAGGACTTGGAAATTTGTGGAACCCTAGAGCGAAAATCATTTTCTAATGAGTATTCAAATCAGGAAGGGTAGAAAGCAAGAATTGCTTAATTACTTACACTGAATGGAATATGCATATTCAAATTCAAAATCCTCTCGTCAGAAGCTTGTATTACCTTCTGCAACTTTCCTCTCATCAACTCTACGCTTCCTTCATAAAGAAACCTCGAGGCTGATTTTCCAGACAAGTTGAGTAGGACTGCACAACTCCGTAATGTTTTTTTACATTATGAGGTAGATGGGAATGTCAAAGATTAATATTAAAATATAAATATTATTCTAGAATCAACGGTCGTTTGGTCCCGGCTGGCTTGTGGCGGTTTTGCTGCAATTTCTTAGAAAATTTGAAGATTTCTTGGTAGGTATTCAGATATTGTTTGTTCTTCATTGTTCCTAAGAATCAAAACGACATTATGGTACCTATAGAAGAATCACTGGCCTATTTTTTATATCATGATTTGTGATTAAAGAATGCATTTGCTTTGATTAAGGTACTTTGTCATAGCCTCTCCAAAGCTAAAATAACCTACGACAACCAGAATGAGAAAATTGTCAAAGCATTCCCATCAGAGATGAATTCATCCCTAACCTGACTTAAAATTGTTGTTGAACGACTTACCTTGCAATCAACCTTGGCACTTGGCAGGTTACGCAGGATAGGAGACACACTCGTGCATGTGATGTCAGAAAAAGGCTTTCGGAAATCTGTACTGCAAATACACATAACACCACCAGAGTATATTCTAACCTTCTCTACCTCCGTTTTACATTTCCTCCGTTTGTTCATACGCTACATGTACTTTATACGTGTGTCTATGTGGGGATGATGCGTAATGTTTTCAGTTAACTGGTCCAAAAAATCCAGTAACTGAACAGACGATATATTTTATAAAGGTTACTAGACCAACTTCCAGTGCAATGAAATGCAATGCAACCTCCGTTGTTCCACTACTTCATCACGGTCGCTTGGTCGGAGTCAGTAACCGTGGTCGTCAGTCTACTTAGAATCAGCAGTCCTACTTTTAACCATACCATCCTACCATAATCATCATCATCGTCTTCTTCTTCTTCACATCACAATATATTACCATTTTCATTCCCAAGAAGATCTCCACTTTATTTTATCTTCTCACTTCTCCTCTGCCAATGGAATCGGTTGAGGTTAGTTATTTTGACGATGGGATAGGAACGTCAGGCACTGTACCATATATCTGTAGTCTTTGACATTCATCCACACTCCACACCAGCACCTCAGACGCAACTTTCACCTTCGTTTGCTTTCCAGCCACCACCACTCACCAAGTCTGGTTTTTTAACCTGTGCTTCTCAAAACCCACTTTTCATTCATTTCATTCTGCATCTATTATATTATCCACCTCTGATATCTTTGAAGTCGGATACCGTTCAACCAATTTCTGATTACCTCAGAAAGCGTTTTTAAATTTGTGTTGAGTTTTGAAAACTGGAGACTCGGCCTTTTTTGTGCCGGCTTAACATGCAATTATTAATTTGTTCCTAGCTGGTACTTTCTGCGGGTTATACGGCGCCAAGTGAAAGCCCCGCAATTCGGACACAAGTTCATCCACAGACTTGACTCATGAATGACTCCCTCTCCGTGTGTATATGTAGAATATCGAGACGGAATGTGTATTAGTTTAAGGTAACCCTAACTTGACTGTCATCCGCATGATGTGTCGGGTGCACGCGTTTGCATAATTTCAAAGTTTTCATTTCCGGTGCCGTCAGGCGAACGTGGAATACTGAAATCAGATACTTTAAACAAGCCACTAGGCCCAGGACCCCGAGATGCTTAAAAAGTGCCAATGAAGCCTGACTTGATTCCATCCCGTGCTTAAGAGGAAGAGGGGATCTCTACTAAGTCCACAGAAGCTGGATTTCTGGATTGTCAATTCCCTATACTCCTATTTACATTACATGTGACAATAAGGACAGATAACCTTTCTTCCTAAATCCGTTCAGAGTCAAGGGTGATATAATCTATAACCTTGGGCATTGAGGACTGGGGATGTTATTAAAACCTTTGTTTATCAATTCTCAAATCCTTATTTAATGCAGGAAATGAGACAGGACTAAATATGAGTAAAAGGCTATCGAATGACACGCAAATCCATTTGTATATGTTTCTATGATCCTATCCGTATTTTAAATCAATATTTTGTGTAAATCCTAGACATCCCTCAATCCTGCCAGAAACCTGTGCATGCTGTATAAACCTGATTCAAAAATCCATGACATTTTACATATTTTCTGCACAGGTGCTACATACTGTAAAAACAATCATATAATTAATTCACTGAAGACAAATGTGTGTCCTGAAAAGCCTGACTCTTATTCCTCTTCTATAAATAACTGTATATGTAGATACTTCGAATTTAATTAAATAAAAATGATGCCCCCATCAAACTAACTCCAGAGCAATCTATAAATAAAAGGTATTTAAGTTAGGATATAAACATAAACGGGAAATCAGGTTCGGTCTGGCGAATGGATATAATGATAGAAAAGACATATAAAGGTGGGATTAGATAAGTAAAGGATAATTTGAATCCATTGGAGCATGGCAGACAGATCGTGAAATAATTAGTTCGTTCAGGCATGGCGAAGAAGTCTACAAAACTGACAGAGAATACGGGGGAGTCAGATCCACTCCCCTTTCCTATCAAATGTGTAGCCCTATAGGAATATAGTGGGTCTAGTTCTTTCCCTTGCCTTCCTTGATAATTCTGAAGATCCATTTCAAATCTCAATGCACTATATGCTACTTTCTTCTACAAGCCTACAGCAGCCCCAGCAGCTACGACTATTTAATAGTGGAATTTATAAGCGTTTATCTAGAATATACGCACATTCAGAAGTAGAAAATGAGCTTTATCGCTAAAGCCATTAATTCCTCCTGAAGTAAATTCCCTGAAATACGCCGGAGGAATAATCCGAGCTCAAGTGCCTGGATTTCGAGGAGATATGGACGAATGTGTTCTTCTTGATTTTTATACAAAGCCTGCAGTCATAACCATCCAACGTGAAGCCTCTTTCTAGTAAAAGTATTAATTAGACTAATTTGTATACCTCGTTGCGAAACACCTTCGTTTTGGGTGCAGTTGAAATGAGAAGTACACATTTAAATGGAGTATGAAAACTGAATACCGAATGTGGTAGACAACCAGATATCCGAAAGTGCAGTACTGAACTTCTGGATATCAATGTCACTCACATTGCAAATACATATACCTTACATGTATGATTTTAATGAACCCAAGATATGAGGAAATGTCTAGATTTGCTGGTCACTGGCGTGAATTACCTCAAGTTCATAAATGCAGATGCAGAGTTCAAAATTTAATAAAACGGATAACAGCAGCATAACTGAATTTCCTATTACAAAGACAATCTTGAGAGCCATAAGGTCTGCTAGATTCCTGAATGCAATCTTCCAGCGTTTTCAACACTACTTCCTCCATCCCCTCACATTTCTGACGAGATGAAGGCAAGAATCCACTGAAGCGTTATTCGTGATCCTTGATCCAAGCAGTGTCACCCTCCTTAGTCGCCAACCCTTCTGAATTGCCTACTCGTCATCGACCAAGTCTTATTCTGGAATAAAAATCGAATTGGTTTCGGTGTAAATATAATGCCTAATGCATTGGTAGGTAGCCTGTGGGCCTTCCTGGGCTGCCCAATGGAATATATAAATCTATCCGAACATTTTATTTAGAAGTTTAGGAAGCGTTTTTAGCTTTAGAACATGTTTTACAGTGACGTACAAAGCATTTGAAGTCGGCACCCTGGGGACTCATTTGTTTCCTCTGGATGTCATTAACCTTATTCCACACGGCCAATGGCTTGTGTTCAGCATGAATGACTTGCATATGTTTGATTGAGCAGGTAAAGAAAGGCCTGGATGGATCTCTACAAACCAGAGGGATTTATTGGGATTTATTTGTAACGAGAGGAAAGACTATGAAGTTATAGTACCAGAATACAATTTAATAAACAGGATAATGAGACTGTAGAGCTCAATAAGACGATATAGACAGAAATGTTGGAGTAGTTGCAAATCTCGGTGTGATAATTTACAGCAATTATTCAAGCAAGTAATTCTGCCTCGAATCTTTTCACCAGGCAGTTTGTCACGTTGAGCAGGGACGAAAGGATTTATTATTAAAAATGCAAAGTGTGAAGCCGCCACAATTACACAGACTCACAGCCTCACCAACTACCGACAGCTTCATAAAATCGGGAATCCTGTATATACTGGGAATTCGAATCTGAAGAAATCACGTAAGTAGATTCATCCTCAGAGGCTCCGAGTATAGGAGCAGCTGAACGGATTTGAATCCGAGTCAGTCGGCTATGAAATGCATAATTGGTGGACCGCTGCACTAATGAAGGTTGGTTGTGGTTGTCAGAAATACATTCGGGATTCCCGATTCCATGTTCCACACTCCAACCTCTCCGCAGTTTACATATGTACGTTGGCGTGGAATTTGCAAACAATTTCGTCATCGCACTTTCGTCGTCTCTTATCTCTCGACACTTTTCCCAAACGATACCTCCAAGACACGTCTTGTACATTTACCATAATCCCAAGCTTCACCCGTAAAGTCTAAACAAATAATTAGAGTAGACATAATTTCCATGTTCAAGTAAAGCCTGTAACCAAAATAATGGTTAACGATGCGAGCATGTATGAAAATTTGGTAAACAGATATTGCAAAAAGATAATTAAAGAAATCGGATGGATGACTGGGTGACTTGGTCAATGGATTCTGTAGAGATGGTCCATAAGGACAAAGCGTGTACTGCAGAGACAGGGGACAAGGAGATGTGAATTGTGAATGTATCTCTTTGTAGGGATTTTTATGATATGGAAATTAATTTGGTGGCGCGTGCATAGCTGTGATATTCTTTCATCTGGCAATAATGATGTGGAGGGGGTGTCTGTTAAAAAAGAGATTGATCCGTCTTTTATTCCGAGTTTATTGAGCTTGCCCATCAGATAGTCCTTTCTATAGGAAATGAGAACAGCCTGCGACCCCCACTTCCGCTGCACCTCATCCCATCCATTCCAATCCCGTTTTTTATTATCCCCCACTTGCACTACTACACTACTAACTCTCATCTCATACAACAAACTATTCCGACTGTGCCGTACAGATCCAGTCGTTTAATATGCCCTAAGTATATGCATCGCTTTGTGTTTGGACTAAAGAAGTCAAAGAACGGAAGAAGAGAATCATAAATATGAATACACTCCAACATCCAACTCCTCTGTGTCATTCAGGATGATAATATGATGATGATCCTTGGCCCGAAACCTGGAACATTTTCACTATGACAGGACCAAGTGTGCTACTGCATCCATAATATCCAGAGAGTGAAAAGACGGTTTTGAGCCCACTTGACAGCGGATATCGACTTGAAACATTCAGGAAATACGCTCTTGAACATTCTTCACATTTTATATGTAATAATTTCATCCTCCTTTGTACATTGTGTCTCCTATTGTTGTAATCATTACCATTGAGGAGATGATATGGCTGGACGGACGGAACTTAACTTCGAGGGTAAGGGTCCCTTTCTCCATAAGAAAACAATGGGAGCTTTCTGAGCTCAAAATGAGTCGTCCTATTGTCCTTGTACAATATTGTACATCCCTTATCCTCATTTACGTGTTTGTTGCCTATCAAGAGCTAATCATGTGGAAGGAAGGGATCTGTCGTCCATCCCAAAAGTTACTCTTATTTTCTGACACACCAACCTTACCAACCTCCCACTCACTCAACTAATGTGACAATCTGACCTGCCCTTTATGCCCACTCGCTACACGATGAACATGAACCGTCAGAGAAGCAAAATTCACTTACATATTCCCCCTTCACATCATCTTCAAATTGGATTCATTTTATTCTTGAGTCAAAAGCCCTTTTATTTACTCCAAGTCAACTCGGTTCAAATTGACTGCATCGCCTTTCAAAATATTTACTTACAAAATGCATAATTTTAAGATTTATGAAGGCGGTGACCCAACTGTCCCCCACCTGCCATGTACTATTTGTTTAGCCCTATTTATTTTGTGCATGATGAAATGAGATGATTTGATAATCGTATGTAATAAAAGAGACTGAGGGAAATTTTCTAATTAAGTTGGTAGCAGTAAGCACAAGTCAACAAATTAAAGCGAGGATGATACGCTTATTACGGACACTTAATTCCCGAGGATAAAGTCTGGATAAAATTACACCCTCGGCATGAGCCATTGTGAGGACCCTGAATGCTGGATTTTCGTTGTTGGTTGTTCATACAGTACAGATTTCGACCGTTTATCCATCTCACAAATGGAAATCATGGATAAATAGGATGTCCACGTGCCGGTTTGTTGCTGCATTTTTCCACGTTTCTAACAACATAATTATAGTCAAATGCAGGGCCGAAGTAGCATCCATCATCCGATCCGGCTTGAAAAAAGATTTGCTTTATGAAACTTATGATACATAAATGTAATATATACGAGGTTTAAGGGCTTCTGTGGGTTGACTAGGGTGTAGGGTATGTGAGTGTGTGGGATAATCGATTTAATTTTTTGTAACGCAACGTGATCCTTCATATCCAATCGATTTGCCAAATCGAGTTTAAGCAAAATCATTCCCGATCTCCAACCAATTCAACCTTCAGTCACTTTCAGGAAGTAAAATATAAATATAAATTATACATCCAATATACAAACAAGGATGAAATTATATCATCAAACTTTTAAAATTCAAAAGCGATGCCATCATCCTTATCCTTCTCTACATGGTCTTGTGATCAAAAAGGCGATGAGACTACTGCGGAGTCTAAAACGCTAAAAGCCGTAACACGAACATGACATTTATAATTAGACATGATTAATGAATTCCTATATTTAGAATGCAACCATGTAGATTTCATATCATAATAATTAAATACTGATTATCCCTTAATGCATTCATTTCTCTCATGTCCTTGACTTTTGATCATTGGAACGGGATTGGACTGGTCCTGGATCAGTTTTTGTTCTAGAATCAGAGACATGATAACCGGCTATCTTATACTGTACCTAATTATGAAGCGCTTCTATCAAGTTGATTCATTTTCAACCGATCTAGAGTGCCTACCTCTGAATCTGGTTGGAATGATTTGTCTGCGACGGAGCCTTAGCCTCAGACATGTACATAGGAGAGGCATTAACTGCAGGAAGAACAAAGTAAACGGTAATCCAATCATAATGACTGAGTGACTTGAGATCCCCTAGACGAAGAGGACTTAGGGACGGCGTTGTACTTTAGTGACAATAATATCGTTACTAATCTTCTAAACCCTTTTGTTTACTGGAGCAAATAAAACTGGACTATCATTTCTAACGCGTAGAGTTTAAAGAGTAAAAGTAGAGATAGCCATCATCATGAATCACGATATGCTTATCTAGCTATAGAGAAAGCTACAAATAACTCTACCAGTCCAACAATAACATAACAACTAAGAACATGGGCTACAGATTTCAGCGATTCTGTTCAAAAACAGAAACGGTTGGAGGATCGGGTTGACCGTGGCATCGTCGGGAGTCGGTAGGCGGCATTCTTTAGATAAGGCTTAGGTAAGCCTTAAGAATGTAGACTTGTGCAGGTATTATTATCAATCTGTGTTATCAATAAGAGTGAAATCAATATAGCGAGAAATCTATCTGGAAGGGTCAGGTAGGATGTTGTCGAGGTGGGTTCCATTTCTATAGAAGGGGTTCTGATTGAAAGGGTAAAGTCGTAAGGCTCATGGCTCTGTGTCGGTCTCAGATTTGAAACGGCAGCTTCTTAAGACCCTGGAAGATTAGCACTGGTGGTGGTATGAAAAGGTTGAGAAGATGGTCCTTCCTTTTATACCTACATACCTACCTACCTATACTATAGTGTTATGTGTAACATATCGTAGAAGTTTAGTCTCCTTGTGAGAAAGACGTCCATCTGCTAGGACTAGGAATCCCAAGAAGCTTCTTATACGGTTTTATAAGGTTTTAGCTTATTTTTTCATGGGTAAAAATGGGTGTTCGGACTTTCTGTGACTATAGGAAACGAAAAAAGCTTGGAATTCGATTCCAGTTGTTGTTATGCTACATGGCAATCGGGAGAATATTATGTTAGCTCCGTACATAGATTTCTTCTTGGCTCTAGCAATTTCCAGTTACTATGAAGTAGTCGTAGTTGAGAGGATCGTGGAGTCTACTCAGTCGACATTGGCCATCGTTGTCCTGGCAGTACAAAAGCTGGTGTTCTTCCAAGTTCCAAAGCTCCAATGTTTCCCGTCTTTCTCATCTTCTCGGTTGGATGAACCCATTCTAACCAGACTTGATGGCTAATCCGCCGTGAAGTTAGAGTAGAAAACTCTGCTCCGAAGCGATTCGAAGGATGGGAGCATCGCCACATGGCTAAAACACAGCAGTTGGACTCCTCTTTGTACGGCTACGGATAATAATATATGTGTGTGTTGCATTGCACTGCCTGCCTCCACACAACCCACGCAATTATAGCAGACAAAGCAGTCCAATCTCGATATACATCCTCAGGACCTCAGGATCCTCTCTGTTTACTTCCTCTCTCTCACTCTGATTCCATATTCCACAGTCAACATTCAACTTACAGCTTCGGATTCCCACTTTCCAAAACTATTTCTCTGAAAATTCCCTTCCGCTCGTACTCAATCATCAAAAATCCACAATTCCCTACCCATTCCTACCTTCTTCCACCATCTCTAAGACTTCCTTGTTGAAGAGACAAGTGCTTTTGCAAAAATTCCTACAAATCTTTCTCCCCCCCCTCCTTTCCTTTCCTCTTCTATTTACATCTCTCAAGTCTCTCTCTCTCTGCATGTTTCCTAAAAGCAATTCCGCCTTCAAATCTTCAAATAAAAAGGGTTAAGCTTCCCTTCTTTTTCGGATGCATTAGAAATATAAATTATATAATACGCCCGTATATACCGAAGTAGTAAGAGATAATCGGCGAATCTCTACCTAAAAGTAGAAGGAGTTTCATTTTTTTCAAAGACTTTTTCCAACCAGTTTTTCCCGTTTTAAAATTTCTTGTGAATAAAATATTTCATTTTTCTTATGACCTGAATTGCAATATAAAAAATAGTATGCGTCCACATTTCGCTATGCGGCTTCTCAACAAAAGGGAAATGTAGACATAGGATAATGCTTTCTGTAGGCTGTAGGTAGGTGATCCATCAGTAGATAATTTAACTGGAGACGAGGCTAAATGTGTTTTGTTTTGATACTGAAGAGCCGTAAAGGATTTGGTTGAAAAGTGGTGGATCGGATCTTTCTTGTAGTTACAGTTCTGGTCCTGATGATTGCGGCTGTGGATGTAGTAGTGTTGAATGTGAATCCGTTTTAAAATCTTCGTAATCCGGTGAGAGACCACACATTCCTATAAAGATAAAAGCTTATACCCTGCCGTGTTTCTACTCTGTAGCATAATGCACCTTTTCTCATGGGACAAAAGATAGGAACGGATCCTGAAAACATTGGATTGGAAATCCCCTTTTTCACCTTGTAGACTTTTTGCAGATTTTAAACCAATTCCTCTACAATACATACGACCATCTCTACTTCGTCTTCACATTATCCTTCTTATTATGCATTCCCTTGACACAATCATGTAGTGGTACTTGTGTTGTTACTTTTAAAATTCTAAACCATAATTCTAGTACTTCCATCGCATTACTTACTACCATTGTCAATTTGTAAATACTCTCGAGTGGAGGGATCCAGCCCTATTTTAATTCTGATTATCCCTCTATACTACAATATGCGGTACTTCAAAGTTTCAAAACCACGTCTGTTGCTGTTCTGTTCCGATCCCTTCATCTTGCCCTCTGTTCTGTGTCCCTATGGAATAGCATATTGAGCTAAGCAAAAGCCTACAGAGCACAGAACGTAAAAAGGACTGGAACCACAACAAAAGATTTAAATTTGATTCATATGAATACACACTCTGCTCTCATTTGGATATACAATGTACCAGATTAACCTGGTTGCCGATTTCTGAAGAGCCTACAGCCGATATCCCTTCATTGTTGATTGTTAGTCATTGTGACCAGGACGGATTTCAACGAGTTCTCATTTTCATAGACTCCCTCAACGTTGGATTCTATTGTCAGGCTTTTGTACATTCGTACATATATGACTTCCCCGATTCACGCCTTTCTTTTGTCCATCCTGATTTACTTGTCCACCAAAACCAGCATGCAAGTCTCACTTTTATTAAAGGTGCCGATAACCCTCTCAGTTTCAGAGGAATTATTCTTGTTTGCCGTCCCAGGCGCTACTTCATTCAACGAAGCTAATTGTCCTTGGTTGTATAAATATTTCCCGCAATCATCATCATCCGTAAACAAATTATACAAAATATGGCTACATAATATACCATATTTTACAGCATCGATGATCCCTAAAATTAATCTACTTAGCAGTTTTGAAGTTTCATCTCACGCCTCACACCGATCCGAAAACATAATAATTCAACTCATGGATTACGAATTCCAAAATTCATCCCCTACTACATACTTTAAGATGCATTACTTTTCAAGTACCGGAAAAGAACTACAGAATCCACCCATCCATTAATTCTACAATATCCTAACTTGAACAAAAATGAGACGGATTCAACGATGCGATCACTCCAGGATCTTCAATCAGGGACGACATTTTTACACAATGAAACCGAGAGATTAATAGAAGGTCATCGAGCCGAAGTGGAAGGTAGATTTAGATTAGAAATATAAACGAAACTAACCAAAGATCAAACTTAAGATTGTACCAAAGCCCCCTATACCTTCATTACTGCTTTTGCTAGGACCTTCCGTAAAATTGTCTATGTACACATCAGGATTAATCGTAAAGTTGAAGATTTGTCTTCAAATGTTTTCTCTTCCCTCACAACAAAAAATACAGCGGAGTGGAAATTTCATGCCAGAAAAGGTCAAATAAAACGATTGGATTTTTTCCAGCCGCAGATCCACATAATATTCTTAAGGATAGAGAAGGGAGGGTTAGTATATTTATAACAACATTATGATCATGTCCTGCGGACGGAAAGACCTCCCGGGCCCTTTAATGACATTTTTCCATCTCCCTGTTTATTCCCGTTTCGGTTTGGATTGATCTCGCTCCTTTCTACTCGTTTACTTCCCGATTCCAACTCATATATTGGACCAACAACAAATTTCATAATTATCTTTTCGTTTGAAGTTGTTCAATCAAAACCTCGTCATCATCATCATCGTACAACTGGAAATAAAATCAACCGCAGTGACTGCTCTTCCAACCAAAAGATGAGTGGTTTTCCACTTTTACATCCCACTAATAGCTATTCTCCAACTCTGTTGTAATATGTGGCTTCAAAATTAGATTACTTTTCCCATTTCCTCAAATCTCTTCCGACTCAATATTTCATCCTAAGATGAGTTCGTCTATTCAAGGACCACTGGCAACAGAGGAGCCTCAAGTCTCAATAAAAAGATATGAACTTGACCAGGAAATAGATTTGATTTTGATTGAAGAATTACTAATCCTGAACCTGCAATCATCCACCCTCATGAAAGTTCATCCTGTTCCTAATCTTCGTAAAAAAAATAGGTACTGATCTGAATCTAAAGTTTTATTACATACATATAACTCTTCCAGAGCCCGAATAAGAGATTTGCAATACAGATATCCGCGAAATGGTTACAAATTCGAGTAAATACCATCTTACAACATCGACAGGAATATACTTTTCATTTTTGTATGGAGATGTAGAGTTATAACTCCCACTGGTTTACACAATCAGAATGGAATCCGCTGAATAAATTAAATTCCCATAAAGACAAGCAACTAAATTGGTAGGGACAGCTGCATAAGATTTAAGAGAAGATGAGTAATTTATTCCATTTCCTTGAATCTTCAATTTGATGAAGATATGCTGGTCTGTACATAAAGGAAAGTAAAAAAAAAAAAACTTTGAAGTTAGAAAGTTAGAAGAAGAAGGAGAAGAAGAAGGAGGCAGACAAATTGCTATAAGTTTAGTCAAGTTCAGCCCACAAGGTCATGTCATCATTATCCTATAAAGATGCAGCTGAAGAATCTCCTACTCCTTTTAAGGGGCAATCACTCGTTTTTTTCAACTTTCCTAATCTGCTTGACACTTGACACATATTCATATGTTCATCTTACTTTTCTTTTAAAATCCCTCGAGGATTTCCGAAATCTTTACAAAATGTTCGTACTATTATCGTATTTTTCTATAAAGTTATTCAAACCCTTTCAGGATTCTTATAAGGGTCAGAGAGCGTTGGTTTAATTACGTTGGTTTTTTTTAAAACTTTATTTGGATGTTTGTTCTACTTGTATTTAATGTTTTTCCTATTACAAATTAAATCATGTGTGATTAGATGAAGTTCAGAATTTAAAACTAACTTAATGTTACAGTTGTATTGATTTAAATCGATGAAATTGTCTTTTAGGGGATGTGAGTAATTTTGATTCAAATTCTCTAGGGTTAATTCAAATTAGTATTATGCATAACACAGATTTATAATAAATTTCATTTCATTTGTATCTCATATGATTGGTTACTTTCGGTACATGATAATTGATGTACTTTGTGCAAGGTCAGATCAAACCACCAGGCAAACAAGCCTTCGTTATGATACATAATTTAAAACTTTACAACAACTTCAAAATTTGATGTGGAATGAATAACATATCATCAGTAAATTTCTGAATATTCAAAATCAGGTTTCTCCAACTTTGGAGTGAAATATAAAAACATTATAGACCTCCTTGAATTCGGCATAAAATATATTTATAAGACATTGAGCCCAGTTTGATTCCATACAAAGTTTAGAAATGCATAGGAAATATTGTGGATTAATGAGAGCGTGAAAAGTGCAGAAATTACTTCAAAGAATAAATTAATCCTGTTTGTATAACTTAAAAAGAAATCAGGGATGGTTTGTTGTAAAAGCTAATGTTAAATAAATTTGTTATACTTTTATATCTTGTTATTTTTTCCTTTCCTTCTCTTAGACTCACCTCTGAGCAGTCTGAGCCGGTAAGTCTTCAGACTTGGAAACTTTTCCGTCTAGACGATAGACTGCATTTAACCTAATACTATATGTATTTAAAGTCTGGAAAAGTCGAGGTCATTTACCTGGATAGCTCAACAACATCAACTAACTACAAAATTCATGCAGCCAAAATCAGACAACCTGACCTGGATAACTGTAGCAATTTATTTATTCTATATCACACACATCCACATTGCAAAGTTTATTCAAAAAAGGGTCAGACAGGGCTAGATGTCCTGATCCTAGAAGAATCCAGTTGCATAAAACCATTTTGATCATAAAAAACCGGGATATTTTGTATAATATCGTATTCATCATCTGAGATACTGGATCGCGATGTCCCAAAGAGTCTCCCCTCTTTGAATACTGCTTGTCAGCAGTTGCCTGCCCGCATCAACCTCGTCCTCATCCAGAGAATCCCGACTCTCCTCATGAAATGAAGGATGATGATGAGGATTCTCATGGGACGACTACAACTGCACAAGTTCAACCCTCCAAAGTAAGATTTCTCGCTTCATGGGCCTCCTTTTCCTATAGGCTTTCCTCCACAACAGAAGGAACTTATAGACTTTCCTATCAACTTGCCCCGCTATTTTATACAAATCCCGGAATCCGGGTAGAATCTGGAGTCCCCGTCTTCGGGAAATTCCTATTCTTGCGTCGTACGCTCCAACTCCCATTCTCATCCGCCATGCACACGCACAATCAATAATACGGGTGCATGTCTAATGTCATGTAGCCAAATGTAGACAGAAAAAAAGTGCAGCAGAGCTGGAATCTGGAAACTCCAGAAACGCTGAATGAAGTTTCAAGTGGAATGGAAATATGATGGAGGAGACATATAAAATATTTATCTGTACATATAAGAACCCCTTTGAAAAAGCAGTTTCACATCCACCGATACTGAATCAATGAATGTGGAAGTCAACTAATGGATTTACTCAAGAAGGCATTATTGCATCCAACATCTTCTTGTTCTTCGTGCTTCGGGTTATGAATGTTTTGATCCTACCTACTCTTCTTATTCAAAAGATAGAAGTTTGACTATGACATGAAGCGTGGGAAATGGGAGTGGATAATGCATTAGCATCTGTTACAACCATTAGGCTTCAACTGCCCGGAACGACAATGTAATTAAACCCTTCTTTTTTATCTCTCATGACCCATCATCCTCGTTTCGGGTAATGGGAAGGAAGGTACTCATCCCCTCCTATTATATCGTCAATGATGAATATGAAATGTAAATGAGAACAAATTACAGATATTATTACACGCTATTTTTAGGCATGTAAATTCATGATTAGCAAACAGAGAACTACTTGCAAATAATCTTCATTTCTTAGTGTGTGAACAATTAATAGACGCTAATAGTTAAGAAATCTACCTCTAATTGTAAGCTTGTAAGATGTACAGAGGGGAAACTCTTTGAGAGATGTTTCAGTGTAGAATCATTTGTCATCGGTCATCACGAGGTTCAATCAAAGACATTTTTATGGGATGTAAAGACTAGTAGCTATATTTAGGTAGTTGGATGGGAGGATATAATAATATCAACTTTGTATTCTTCTTTCGTTGAGACTCTTAAGAAGTTTCAGAATGTAAGAATATGATGAAGTCGGGACAAAAGTCTTTCCTGAGTCAGGTGTTAATGGTTATTGTGTTGGTCTGGTGCTAATGCAAACGCTAATGTAATGATTTAATACCAGAAAGCCGATACACAGAGCTTCCGAAGGATCCCTTCTTCAAATCTCGAGTCTTGGAATGGAATCAAAGGAGCCACACTGCCGATTTAACTTTTTCTTAAGAAACTCTCAATAACTTTTTTCATTCTTAGGATTCCTTATCATCATCCTTCGCCTTTCAGTTGATACACCTACATGTACACATTATACCTAATCTTACACGATCTTCTTATAATATTTCAATTCATCATCACATCCGCTTCACAGCTTCAGCTACCGTCTTTCCTTCTCAAAAGCTCAAAGCTCATCATCCGCACATTCAACATCCAGCATTCTATAATTTCTATATTCAGCATTCCCGAATCCAATAAAAAATCCATTGACACCCTTGCCGACCGATCCGAAATATAATGTACCTACCTAATTCCTCACAGTCAGTTAGTGTGGATGGCTTAGGGTTTTATAAAAAGCGGACAATTACGCATGGTTCGGTTGAGTTTTAAAGAACTATAAAATGTGAACTTGCTACCTTTTCGTAATAACTTGGGGTATAGAAATCACAGGCAGTATGTATTTGTCGTTCAAGTTCGTGGTGACCAATGGTTTGGTTCAATGAGGGGTTCAATTACTATTTTGTAAGTAGAAGTACATACTGCGTTCCTTCATTTCGACAATCAATAGGTTTTTCATGATGCGATGCGATTGTGATGAAACAATTCAGTAACGATTTCAAGATCAAAAATTGAAGCTAATGTACATCCAGGTCCAAGTAGTAAATAACATACAAGGGTCACTACTAACTATTGTCTGCGGTCCCCCAGCCTAAACCTATTGGTGGAAATTATAACGAATAACGTTGACTATGCCGATACTACTGATGTTAGCGTCATCACTGGATGAGACTAGTCTTCGATCCTTACTGCAATTATTAACTCGCTTAGTGTCATCTTAAAAATGTAAAAGTGTAAAAAAAACCTTCGACACTTGTTTAGTAAGAATATGATTTATAAACTGTACGATGCCGATGCAACATAATATTTACCTGTGTTGCTTCCGTTCTATGGATGAAAATGATGGGTGAAATTGTTACATCTTATAAATCCATCAAATCAAGCACTTATTTTATTGTGTTTACCCGTTATATGGAATAAACTTCCGTCGGAGTAAAAGTCTTTGGAAGGGTTATACATGTTTGATTCAAACTTCAAAATACTCAAATAACAAAACGGAAAAATACTGTCACTTAAATCTACAAACAAAATATATACAAAGGCATACATTAAGAATTTGCTGCAGATTCGGATCCCGAGCTTTGACCACCGTTTGCTTGGCCGCTGGATACCTCAGGAACACCACCCTCGTGACCACTTGAAATTTGTTTTCTGGAAGTGATGCGAGGAACGGAACGGTATAATGGGGATAGAACTCTCGTGCTCCTCCTAACTGGCGTTTTCGGGCTCCATTTATTAGTCGTTGAAGTCGCAGCTCTAACTTCAATTTCCTCTGGCTTTTGACGCTTTATTGGAGTGTAGAGCTGTAAGATCAGAAACAGTTTAAAACCCACGACTCATACAAATCCTGAACATCAACATATCATTAACAACAAATCCAAATGCAAAGCTTACATCGCTTCTTATGAAGTTGGTGTACTTGGACAGGTCGTTCCCGCGGCTATCCCTCACAGTGCATGTATTCTTTTTGCTGTCCATACTATAATTAATTACTTTGATTGACGGACGGAAGATTAATTAAAAAAAGTCGGCAACCTTTTCACCCCCGCTCACCACGTGCGAAAATTTCTAGACGAGAATGAAAATTCTTTACATTCCTTCCTCTCTGTCGGTAAGTAAAGGATGATGTGCATGTGCTCTCTGTAGGCAGTAGGCAGTGGGTTTCGGCTAGTACAATGGGTTCTTGGGTTGGTGTGACTTCTGTCAAGGTGGCAGAAACGTCAGGATTCTCGTAAAATTCTAGAGCTTTGTTGTCAAAATCCTTTGCTTATCAAACTCTGTGCAGGAAGCATTTTTCTATCTCGTTACCTGAGGTTCTTAAGAATTAAAAGAGCACCTAAAAAGTCAATAAAGAAGTATGACATATTATATTCTTTTACATATTTGGACTCCAGGGTATTTTGAATGTTAATCTGATTTTATTTTCAGTGGAATTGTAAGCATTCAATCGAGTAGGATGATCTTAATCTTAACTGACCGAACCTGATCATAAAGTTCGGTTATCGGTTATAAAGGAATTGTGGTGGCGGTGGTGGCTTGTACCTGTATCGCATATAACTTGCTCAATTTTATCATTATCAACCGTCACAGTCGAATCCCCTTGGTCATGGGCTTCAGCGTTGAAGGTCCCTTAAAATTGAAACATGATATTTGTAGGTAATTCATATTTTAGGGCTACATTTACAAAATATTACAAACCTCTAAGGGGAGCGGAACCCACTAATGTGAACAATAAACAAAATAATGCCAACCGATACATTTTTAAATTACAATTGATCAAACTATAAAGTGGACCTAAAAATAGCTTCTTTAGTATTTATCGTCAATAATGCTTAGTCCAACTTCTGTCGAATACCAGCAGGAGACTGAATTACTTATTAATTGGGGTTGGTTGGCAGTGTAGCCTTAGGTATGTCATTAGCAGAAGATGATGCCATTAAAAAAGCATAATGATGTTTAAAACTGGTCAGTTGTAAATTTTTTAACTATTATATCTTCTCTCAGAGGCAATTAAGTCGTCAAAATATTATGATCGTTAATGTATCAATGTCCAAAAGTGGTGTAACGACAACTTGGGCGTTTTAGAGTTTTTAGAAACCCACTTGTGACTTGGGTCCCATCGATCCCATGTGATTGACTATAATAACTTACAAAATCCTCTTCCATAGCGTCTCTCATATCGCCACATAGCTTGATGCAATGCTTCTGAGTTGCATAAATTAAGAACTGCATGAAAGGTTAAAAGATAATACATACTTCTGTGTTTTATTTTCTCATACCGTTAAGAATATTGACACAGAAAGACGTCTGGTTAATGAAACCTACGTCTGATGTCTGTGACTAATCTATTAGAAGATAGCTGTGGTAGACTCCCTAATTATTCAATCGCCCAAATTTCCATTATCCGATTAGAGGCCATTAAACCCGATCCGATCTCATAGACCGCAAACTTGGCCATCATGCACCATCATGCACTAGCCGTGGCAATCACAAAACAACAATATCCCAATATCAAGTTACTTCGACCGACAGTGTCAGATAATTGAAAATGTTGAAAATGTTTGAAACAATAAAGTTGCCAAGATTGATGACCTTGTGTCTAGCTGTTTATTGTACAGAAAGCTTCATAGACGGCAATCCAATTTTCATTTCAGAAAATAGTAGACCTGCTTCTCGGGATTCTCTTAAAGATCTTAGAACTGAAAGAGACAAGCTCTTCGTATTCACCTTTAAATATTTTAAATCCCACTGCATCCGGATTTACAATCGAAAGTCCATACGAAGCTGTACAGAAAGTTATTACAAAGCTTCAAGAAGACTTTGATGGGGATCATGAGTAAGTATTTAATTCTTGGTTGTCCAACATCGTCATTGGTTGATCACTAATTTCATTATGAATGACTTATTTTTAGAGACGCAGGCCTAACGGAAGAGGAGTATCTGACTTTCACCGGCCTATCAATGGAAGAAAAAGCAATTTACATCGCAATTCTTGCCGTCCTTGTTTTGATGTCCCTAATCTTGTGTTTTTGCTGCTGCCTCTGCATTCGATTTTGTCTTTGTCCAGGTTTCGATCAACCATTTTCTTCCAATCAATATTCAATCCCAGGTGGAATACGAAATCGACGGACTTATCAGAAGATATAGATATCAAGTAATACTGCAGGTCAAACAATTACTAGTTTGGTTGCGATATTATTATGCAGTACAAAGTGGGAGACGAATTTTATTTTCTGTTAATCTAGTAAATACGTACTCCTGGAGTGGAGCATTCTTAAACCTGCCTTAAAGGCTACAATTATTTTCAACATAATATTGTTAAAAAACAGACGGTCAAGTCTACAAGCCTTCAAAAAACTACAACATTATTTTACTTGAGCTGCTGCTATATTTAAAACTTTAAGTGTTCTAGCGAATGATGAAACAATAAAAGTCCAACCTGCAATTTCTTTCAGATTCAGAAATGGCTTTTAATTCATATCGGTATGCAAAAGTCTAACTAACAAAATAATAATCGCCGTCAAACGTTTCACTTACAATATTACATACAATTAGATCAGAACTCAAACATATCACTGTAAACTATAGCCTCACGTTTAGGCAAATACTCTTCCGGCTTTGGTGCAGGTATCACCTGCTCAATTGAGTAGTCATCATTGTCGTCAATAT